>SZWC01003579.1:143829-193924 GCA_023375785.1 Penium margaritaceum
ACGGTCGGATTGGAAGATGCAAGATGTGCCTTGAATCAGGGGATGACTTCCTTGATTGAGGGGATGATCTCCTTAAATCAAGGAGTGACATCGGCCGAGGCGCGCACGCTTCGGCTTAGCCGAGGCACACGCGCTTCGGCTACAAAAAAGACGCTCCTCAGTCATTTATGCCTTGTACTTGCCATTGTCTCAACTGCTCCTTCACTTAATGTCTCTTGTTTGAGCTGTGTGCTTGAGACTAAGCTTGATATGAACTGCTAAGGTGGTTGTAATCTTGCTTGTGTGAGAGTGCTGACTTAATGTTTTGGGCTCTCATAGAGAGGAAGAAGAAGGCTTAGAGGGCGGGAGCCCGCAAGACCTTGAGCGAAAGCACCTGGGTAGCTAGGTCTCGCCAGAGGCATAGTTAATTCCTTGGGTGTGATCGTGATCCTTGGGTGAAATTCCCTTGGACGGTCGGCAATTGCCATTGTGTTGGCGCTGTTTTCTAGACTAGAGCCTCAGGCCTTGTGACTCAGGAATGAAAAAAGTGTTATGGGCCCACGCCTAGTGTGAGACTTAGTTTCGAAAAGCATACAGGTTGCTAAGTAGCTCCTTAAACGTGAGGAGTGCAGACGCTTTATCACACTCATAGGTGCTCCTCATTGGCCCTTCGTCCAAGACCTCTCATCAACCTGACATCGGTTCCATCAGCCTGACATCGGCATCAACAACATGTATAGCAGAGCGGCCTCAACCGAAGCAGATCCACCTCAACCACAGGTACCATGGCTCCACCTACCGTAGAAGAGAAAGGCAAGAGCGTCGTCGAGGAAGGCTCGTGGACCAGCTCAACTGTGGCCACCACTGGAGCTGTGACGTCCATAATAGAGGCAAGGAGTGGCATTCATGTGCCCATCCCTAAATCTGATGGATCAGGGTTCTTGCTCTGGAAGTGGCAGTTTGATATCATAGTTGATGACCGTGATCTCCTCCCCTTCTTCACAGGGGAGGCTGCCCAATCACTTTCATCACAACTAGAGGAGCTGGCAACGTGGAAGCGGTCCAACAAGAAATTCATGGCCATTCTGGTCTCAGCACTGCAACAGCATCTGCTCTCTCATATCTCCGGCCTCACAAACGCAGCTAAGGCATACAGGAAACTCTTCAAGATCTACCATAGTGACTCCCTCGCCAACCGTTTGTTTATCCTCCAAAAGTTGATGAGGATGCAGCTGACTGAGGGCGAGGATGCCTTACAATTCTTGTAGCAGTTTGAGACTCTCTTTCAGCAAGCCAACAACATGGGCATGAGCCTTGAAGCCGACATGCAGGGGATGGTTCTCCTCATGGCTCTTCCATCAAGCTGGGCCCCCATGATCACTGTGATTGGTGGCTGGCAAAACGACCACGTGAAGTACTCCAACATCTCGGAGTACATCCGCAATGAGGCTATGCAGAGTAGCCATAGCGAGGCCAACATTGTAGCCTATGCTAAGGGCGCAGCAGGCAGCAGCGGCACTAGCAACTCAGGGTAGCAGCAGGGGGCAGGCGGTAAGGGGAAGGGCAAGCAACGGCCTGGCAACTGCCACAACTGTGGCAAGGCAGGGCACTGGGCACGCGAGTGCCGTGCTCCTAAGAAGGAAGGGGTCAAGAGAGAGGGAGAGAAGGGTGACAAGGGAGGCAAGGATGGGAAGCAACCCACCGCACTGATGGCACATGGCATAAGTGGCACTGGCAATTGACTCCTTAAGCAAGGGGCCTCTGCACTTGACCCTGGCACAAATCACCATTCCACCAACGACAAACGTGGGTTCATCTCCATGGGCCCATGCCACCTCAACTTCCGTTGTACTAATGGGAGGGTGGAACCAGCTGAAGGGGTGTGTGACAAGCTGGTCACCATCCAGTTGAATGGCCAAGAGGAGGAGCTCAAGCTCACCAGGGCAGTCTATCTGTCCAACTTCGGTGCCAACCTATTCTCTGTCGGCAAGATTTCTGACTCAGACATGACGGTCGTCTTTGACAAAAATAGGGCGGTCGTCCTTCCCACGTCGGCAGTGAAAATACAGTATGCTGCAAAGAGTGTGGTGGCTGAGGTTCCACAAGTGGACGGCCTCTACATCCTCCAAACCAAGGTGGAGGGTGCTGCCAAAGCGGGGGCAGCCATGATTGCCGGGGGCGGTCAGGTGGTAGAGGCAGAAAGCAGCCGCCCGTCAACAGCAGCAGATTCAACAAAAGCAGTGGAAGCTGCGGCACCCACCCAACCCAAAGCAGTTGCTTGGGCTGCCACGGCATTGGAAGCGAACTGTGGCCAAGACCTTTGGCACAGGCGCTTGGCCCAAGCCGCCCACTCCACATTGTAGACAATGGGCAAGCACGAGCTGGTGTAGGGCTTGGCCTTAGGGAAGGGAGAGGGTGCGGGGAAGGGGAAGAACGTATGTGAGGCCTGCCTTATGGGCAAGGCTAAGAGGAAAAGGCACAAGGGGAACAAGCATGGAATTCTAGCGAGTTAACCTCTCAAGTTGGTACACACCAATGTGTGCGTGCCGATGCAGACAGTCTCAGTCGTAGGCTACATGTATTTCCTCACCTTCACCGATGACAAAACTAGAAAGATCTAGACGTACTTCATGAAGCAAAAAAGTGAGGTAAAGGAGCATCAGCAGCACTTTGTCGCAATGGTTGAGCGACAGACCGGCAAGAAGGTTAAGGCCATTCGTTGCGATAACGGCGGGGAGTACAAGGCCTGTGAGGGATGGCTAGCGGAGTAAGGGACACAGCAAGAGAGTACGGTACCTGAGTCGCCCGAGGGCAACGATGTTGCTGAACGGCTTAACCAAACCTTCTTCGGGATGGTAAGAACGATGTTGTATGAATCAAAGCTGCTAGAAAGGTTATGGGCCGAGGCTACTAAGATACTAGCCTACATCATCAACCTCACACCTGCATCAGCCCTTCGAGGAAAGGGGAAAAAGAAGCTGCCTCCAATGACCTCATGAGAGGCATGGTCGGGCAAGAAGCCACATGTCTCGCATCTGCAAGTGTTTGGCCGCCAGGCCTATGCCAGGAAGCTGACGAGGGAGGGTGCCAGTAAGCTGGATCCGCAGGCCAAGAAATGCCTTGTCTTGGGGTATGACAGTGCCCAACGCTCTTACAGGCTCTGGGACCTACAATGCAACAAAGTGATTTGCAGTAAGGACGTGGAATTCAACAAGGCTGTAGTAGGAGTAGAGCAGCAGTTCAAGGACGAGCTAGTTCCCAAGCTGGGTGAATGGCTGGTTCTGCTCGAGACAGGTGATGAGGCACTACTCAGGTGGAGCAGCAACAAGGCAACAGAGGCAAGAGGAGCGGTAGCTTCAGGGAGAGCCGCAACAGAGTACTCTGACATTGAGTCAGATTCCTCCCCCTCTAATGATGAGGACTCTTCCACCGAGGGAGAGTCTATGGTAAGCGAACCAAAGTAGCAAGAGGAGCAGCAGCAGCAGTCGCAACAGCAGGCACAAAGATGCAGGTCACGCTTATCTGTCCCGCCACGATAGTGGGATGCTACAACCGGCGAATGAACTGGTCTGAGTTACGCCTTTGTGGCTCAATGAGAGCCGTCCATAGTGGCAGAAGCGCTTGCTCTACCGGATGGGGCCAAGTGGAAGGCCACCATCGAAAGCGAGTTGGCCTCGCACAAGGAGAACAGGACATGGAAGCTGGTGGAACGACCCGTTGGCGCCCACGTTGTAGGGTGCAAGTGGGTCATGGTCAAGAAGCTAAAGTAGGATTGGACCATTGACCGCCACAAGGCGCGGCTGATGGCCTTGGGTTTTGCGTAGTGGCCAGGGAGCGAGTACGACGAGACGTATGCGCCCGTTGTCACCTTTGCAATGAACGGTCTCTCCTTGCGACAACAGCAACCAAGAACTTAGAAGTTCACCAGATGGACGTCAAGACTGCCTTTCTCTACGGAAAGCTTGACAAAGAGGTCTTGATGGAGGTGCCTGAGGGGGTGGATGTACCACCTGGAAAAGGTTGCAAGCTCGTCAAGACATTGTATGGGCTGAAAGAGGCCCCGAGGTGCTGGTACCAGGAGATGGACGCCTTCATGGAGGGGTCTGGGTACGGTCACTATGAGAACGACCTCAGTACGTACTTACGAGAGGACGAGGATGGCCTCGTCTTGGTGGCTCTTTACGTCGATAACCTCATTATCTGCGCATCATTGACAAAGCTGCTAAAGAACACGAAGATGTAGCTGAGTAGCCGGTTCCACATGAAAGACCTGGGACCTCTTGAGTACTACCTAGGCATCAGTGTCACGCGGGATCGCTCAGCCGGCACCATCAGGCTCAGCCAGACCAAATACATGGACCACATCTGCAAGCGGTACGACATGGAGGACTGCAATCCCGTCAGCACCCCCATGGTACTATATTGCATCCTAACCTCAGTGGTTGCTCCTACCAACAAGGCAGAGCAGGTCGACATGGCAGGCGTGCCACATCGGTCTGCTGTGGGCAGTCTGTAATACGCGATGGTCGTGACTCGCCCCGACATCTGCCACGCTGTGGGGCAGGTGAGCAGGTATGTTGCCAGCCCTGGGCCACAACACTGGCAAGTAGTGAAGCGGATCTTCCGCTACTTGAAGGGCACGTGGCACCTGGACATCCAGTACGGAGGGGTACCACAGTCGGAATCCTTGCGGCTCATGTTGTACACCGACACAGATTGGGCCGGGAACGTTGACGACCACAAGTCCACGTCGGGCTACATGTGCGTGCTGAACGGAGGAGCCGTGTCATGTGTGAGCTGCAAGCAGGACTACGTCTCCCTCTCCACAGCCGAAGCAGAGTACATTGCTCTAGTGGAAGCGTGCAAGGAGACAATGTGGATGCGTAGCCTGCTCCAAGAGATACGAGCATCTCAATCGGCCGCAACGGTGGTCAAGGTGGACAACAAGTCTGCCATCGACATGTCAGAAAATGGCACCTTGACGCGGAGGACAAAACACTTCGAAGTTCGGTATGACTTCAGTTGTGACCTGGTCACTAAGGGAGTGGTGGAGCTGGAGCACATTGCGTCTAAGCTCAACCAGGCAGACATGCTGGAAAAAACCCCTTGACCGAGAACTTTACCTCGCAGGAAGTCAGGGTATCGGCATAAAGAGCGCAAGTGACAAAGACTGAAGACAGGAAAAGTAGCCATAGGTGCAAGGAAGAGATTGTTGCTGTTTGGATGCCCCTTGGTGACTAGTGTCCAGAATTGGCAAGTAGTGGATGGACCAGGCATGTACTGCTCGTGTGGAGCAAGTCCCCTGGGTCCGGTCCAATAGGCCAGGCATGCACTGTCCTTGTTCAAGGATAATTCCCCTGGGTTCCTGATTATGGCTGGTCAGATCGTCAATCTGATTGTACTGATGGAAAGATCAGGTGTCAAATCGTCAGCTATCCAAGTTTCGGGCCGATCCAACGGTCGGATTGGAACATGCAAGATGTGCCTTGAATCAGGGGATGACTTCCTTGATTGAGGGGATGACCTCCTTACATCAAGGAGTGACATCGGCCGAGGCGCACACGCTTCGGCTTAGCCAAGGCGTGTGCGCTTTGGCTGCCAAAGTCACTCCTCAGTAGTTCATGCCTTGTACTTGCCATTGTCTCAACTACTCCTTCACTTGATGTCTCTTGTTTGAGCTGTGCGCTTGAGACTGAGCTTGATATGAACTGCTAAGGTGGTTGTAATCTTGCTTGTGTGAGAGTGCTGGCTTAATTTGCTGGGATGTCACACCAAGGAAGAAGAAGGCTTAGGGAGCCCCTAAGACCTTGAGCGAAAGCACCTGGGTAACTAGGTCTCNGACAATGGGCAAGCACGAGCTGGTGTAGGGCTTGGCCTTAGGGAAGGGAGAGGGTGCGGGGAAGGGGAAGAACGTATGTGAGGCCTGCCTTATGGGCAAGGCTAAGAGGAAAAGGCACAAGGGGAACAAGCATGGAATTCTAGCGAGTTAACCTCTCGAGTTGGTACACACCAATGTGTGCGGGCCGATGCAGACAGTCTCAGTCGTAGGCTACATGTATTTCCTCACCTTCACCGATGACAAAACTAGAAAGATCTAGACGTACTTCATGAAGCAAAAAAGTGAGGTAAAGGAGCATCAGCAGCACTTTGTCGCAATGGTTGAGCGACAGACCGGCAAGAAGGTTAAGGCCATTCGTTGCGATAACGGCGGGGAGTGCAAGGCCTGTGAGGGATGGCTAGCGGAGCAAGGGACACAGCAAGAGAGTACGGTACCTGAGTCGCCCGAGGGCAACGATGTTGCTGAACGGCTTAACCAAACCTTCCTCGGGATGGTAAGAACGATGTTGTATGAATCAAAGCTGCTAGAAAGGTTATGGGCCGAGGCTACTAAGATACTAGCCTACATCATCAACCTCACACCTGCATCAGCCCTTCGAGGAAAGGGGAAAAAGAAGCTGCCTCCAATGACCTCATGAGAGGCATGGTCGGGCAAGAAGCCACATGTCTCGCATCTGCAAGCGTTTGGCCGCTAGGCCTATGCCAGGAAGCTGACGAGGGAGGGTGCCAGTAAGCTGGATCCGCAGGCCAAGAAATGCCTTGTCTTGGGGTATGACAGTGCCCAACGCTCTTACAGGCTCTGGGACCTACAATGCAACAAAGTGATTTGCAGTAAGGACGTGGAATTCAACAAGGCTGTAGTAGGAGTAGAGCAGCAGTTCAAGGACGAGCTACTTCCCAAGCTGGGTGAATGGCTGGTTCTGCTCGAGACAGGTGATGAGGCACTACACAGGTGGAGCAGCAACAAGGCAACAGAGGCAAGAGGAGCGGTAGCTTCAGGGAGAGCCGCAACAGAGTACTCTGACATTGAGTCAGATTCCTCCCCCTCTAATGATGAGGACTCTTCCACCGAGGGAGAGTCTATGGTAAGCGAACCAAAGTAGCAAGAGGAGCAGCAGCAGCACTAGCAACAGCAGGCACAAAGATGCAGGTCACGCTTATCTGTCCCGCCACGATAGTGGGATGCTACAACCGGCGAATGAACTGGTCTGAGTTACGCCTTTGTGGCTCAATGAGAGCCGTCCATAGTGGCAGAAGCGCTTGCTCTACCGGATGGGGCCAAGTGGAAGGCCACGATCGAAAGCGAGTTGGCCTCGCACAAGGAGAACAGGACATGGAAGCTGGTGGAACGACCCGTTGGCGCCCACGTTGTAGGGTGCAAGTGGGTCATGGTCAAGAAGCTAAAGTAGGATTGGACCATCGACCGCCACAAGGCGCGGCTGATGGCCTTGGGTTTTGCGTAGTGGCCAGGGAGCGAGTACGACGAGACGTACGCGCCCGTTGTCACCTTTGCAATGAACGGTCTCTCCTTGCGACAACAGCAACCAAGAACTTAGAAGTTCACCAGATGGACGTCAAGACTGCCTTTCTCTACGGAAAGCTTGACAAAGAGGTCTTGATGGAGGTGCCTGAGGGGGTGGATGTACCACCTGGAAAAGGTTGCAAGCTCGTCAAGACATTGTATGGGCTGAAAGAGGCCCCGAAGTGCTGGTACCAGGAGATGGACGCCTTCATGGAGGGGTCTGGGTATGGTCACTACGAGAACGACCTCAGTACGTACTTACGAGAGGAAGAGGATGGCCTCGTCTTGGTGGCTCTTTACGTCGATAACCTCATTATCTGCGCATCATTGAAAAAGCTGCTAAAGAACACGAAGATGCAGCTGAGTAGCCGGTTCCACATGAAAGACCTGGGACCTCTTGAGTACTACCTAGGCATCAGTGTCACGCGGGATCGCTCAGCCGGCACCATCAGGCTCAGCCAGACCAAATACATGGACCACATCTGCAAGCGGTATGACATGGAGGACTGCAATCCCGTCAGCACCCCCATGGTACTATATTGCATCCTAACCTCAGTGGTTGGTCCTACCAACAAGGCAGAGCAGGTCGACATGGCAGGCGTGCCACATCGGTCTGCTGTGGGCAGTCTGTAATACGCGATGGTCGTGACTCGCCCCAACATCTGCCACGCTGTGGGGCAGGTGAGCAGGTATGTTGCCAACCCTGGGCCACAACACTGGCAAGTAGTGAAGCGGATCTTCCGCTACTTGAAGGGCACGTGGCACCTGGACATCCAGTACGGAGGGGTACCACAGTCGGAATCCTTGCGGCTCATGGTGTACACCGACACAGATTGGGCCGGGAATGTTGACGACCACAAGTCCACGTCGGGCTACGTGTGCGTGCTGAACGGAGGAGCCGTGTCATGGGTGAGCTGCAAGCAGGACTACGTCTCCCTCTCCACAGCCGAAGCAGAGTACATTGCTCTAGTGGAAGTGTGCAAGGAGACAATGTGGATGCGTAGCCTGCTCCAAGAGATACGAGCACCTCAATCGGCCGCAACGGTGGTCAAGGTGGACAACAAGTCTGCCATCGACATGTCAGAAAACGGCACCTTGATGCGGAGGACAAAACACTTCGAAGTTCGGTATGACTTCAGTCGTGACCTGGTCACTAAGGGAGTGGTGGAGCTGGAGCACATTGCGTCCAAGCTCAATCAGGCAGATATGCTGAAAAAACCCCTTGACCGAGAACTTTACCTCGCAGGAAGTCAGGGTATCGGCATAAAGAGCGCAAGTGACAAAGACTGAAGACAGGACAAGTAGCCATAGGTGCAAGGAAGAGATTGTTGCTGTTTGGATGCCCCTTGGTGACTAGTGTCCAGAATTGGCAAGTAGTGGATGGACCAGGCATGTACTGCTCGTGTGGAGCAAGTCCCCTGGGTCCGGTCCAATAGGCCAGGCATGCACTGTCCTTGTTCAAGGATAATTCCCCTGGGTTCCTGATTATGGCTGGTCAGATCGTCAATCTGATCGTACTGATGGAAAGGTCAGGTGTCAAATCGTCAGCTATCCAAGTTTCGGGCCGATCCAACGGTCGGATTGGAACATGCAAGATGTGCCTTGAATCAGGGGATGACTTCCTTGATTGAGGGGATGACCTCCTTACATCAAGGAGTGACATCGGCCGAGGCGCACACGCTTTGGCTTAGCCAAGGCGTGTGCGCTTTGGCTGCCAAATTCACTCCTCAGTAATTCATGCCTTGTACTTGCCACTGTCTCAACTACTCCTTCACTTGATGTCTCTTGTTTGAGCTGTGCGCTTGAGACTGAGCTTGATATGAACTGCTAAGGTGGTTGTAATCTTGCTTGTGTGAGAGTGCTGGCTTAATTTGCTGGGATGTCACACCAAGGAAGAAGAAGGCTTAGGGAGCCCCTAAGACCTTGAGCAAAAGCACCTGGGTAACTAGGTCTCACCAGAGGCACAGTTAGTTCCTTGGGGGTGATCGTGATCCTTGGGTGAAATTCCTTTGGACGGTCGGCAGTTGCCATTATGTCGGCGTTGTTTTCTAGACCGGAGCCTTAGGCCGCGTGACTCAAGAATGACAGACTGAGGACCAGGTGTACCAGAGCAAACTAGCATTGGCACAGAAGTGGGTGTGATAGAAGGCAATGACATTGGCACGCTAGCAGGTGTGCTAGAGGGAATTGAGATTGTCACAGGAGGAGGTGTGCCAGAAGGGACTAAGACAGACACAAAAGCAGGTGTGTCAGAAGGGACTCAGGCTCACACGGGATCAGGTGTGCCAGAGGGGACTGAGACATGCATATGATCAGGTGTGCAAGAGGGAGCTGATAAGACCACTAAACCGACGGTCATAATGGCTTAATTTTCATCACCCAGAGTCCAGACCACAGGTGAGGAGGCCCAAGCAAACACATCCGTAGGTCTAGACTCCCCCACCCACCAGGAAGCCACACAAGTGGAAACGTGGTTGGTGGCCAGCGATACAAAGCTGGATAGGTCGTGGTAGGTGAGAGCATCAAAGAAGAGAGTGTCTCGAGACTCGATGATGCCATGACGAGCGGGGTCCCAAAAGAGCCCGGCCTTCGATCGTAGGGAAATGCCAAGGAAGGCACACATGCAACTCCAAGGTGAGGCCTTGGACCTTTGTTGATCCTCGGTGTACCAAATGTTGGCTAAGGACTCCCAAACACGAGCAAGACGGGGGTCAGTGCGATGGCCGAACCACAACTGGTACGACTTGACATGGTCGGAAAGAGTACCGTGCGGAAGGAAGTTCTAGACCCACGTAATGTAGTAAAACCCCTCAAAGGTAAAGGAATCTCAAAGACCACACTCAGACCGCATTACGCAGACCGCATCCTCCATGGTGCACTTCCAACGCTCAAACATCTCGTTCTACAGTGGTGCAGCTAGGGCAAAGAGCTGGTGAAGAATACCGTGCTCTGGAAAGAAGGTGTCCATCTCGCCTGAAAACTCACTACCACGATTCCAACGGAACACGTGGAGGGCCTGACAAGACTGGCGCTCAGCCATCACCAGCCATAGGCAAATTGCCAGAGCGGCATCGCTCTTGTGGTGGAGGTTGTAGACCCACCATATCCGGGTAAAGTCATCAGTCAGGGTGAGGATACATCACCACCGATCTGAGAGGGACTCGACAAGAAAGGGACCGAGAAGGTCCGAGTGGAACAAATCAAGCGGCCGTAGTGCTTGGGAAGTGGAGTCAGGATAAGTGCAACATTGGATCTTACCCTGAGCGCAGAAGAGGCAGTTTGTTTTGGGCGGCTTCTCGAAGGAAGCCACATCAAGTCCGAGGGTTGGCTGAGTCGGAATGAGCATGGAAACATTGTCCAAGCTCACATGGTGAAATCCGGTGATGCAACAAATGCTGGTACCCTGGAGAGAGAACACCAGTGAGAAACACACGTGCAGAAGCAGAGGAAGGAGAGGAGGTAGAGAGAGTGGTACGAGACACACGATACGGTACGAGTGTCAAGAGCAGTCACAGTGGCAAAGGCAATAGAGTGTTCAACAGAGAGACCCATCCTGGTAGAAGCACAAGCAGAGAGCAGGCTGAGCTCAAGAGCAGGGACTAAGAGCACATCGGAAATTCACAAGGGGCCAGATGGACCATCAAACCGCACAACCCAAACTCCTTGCACAGGCAACGAGTGACCAAACCCTGTGAAAATGGACCGAACAATTGTAATGGGACCAAGCACAACAAAGTCACCACGAGGACAAGTCATGTGATGGGTGACACCAGAGTCAGTCATCCAAGTACCACTCGGCTCACGACCAGTCATCGACATTGGACAACATGCCATTGACTACTCTGCCTCTGTTGGAGGGGAAGTAGAGGACTCGGGACAACGACGAACAACAGACCTATGACTCGTCAAGCCAGAACGTACTGTAAGGTCCATCCTCATGACGAGCTGACTGAGCTCTCCTACAAGCATCACCACGGGCAATAGACGTAGTAAGACAAGCTGTCTAAGAACCACTTGGCTATGACAATACACTCGTACCTCCCTGAGTACAAAGTGCCAGCAACCAACGAAGCTCCACGATCGTGCGATCCCAAGGATCCATATCACCACTTCTGCCCGGTGAAGCGATTTTGTCTGCTACAATCCTGGACACAGTGCGACTCGTCCATGTATCACTAGAGGACATACGCTACGCATGCGCAACATGGAGGTCGCGCATGATCCGAGACTAAGTAAGGGGCTACTCACACTCTGTGTAGTGATGAGCGCCTGCACAGCTGCAGCAGTGGACAAAGTGTTCACTGCCAATTCTCATCGGATCCTGCTGCTGCTGTTGCTGTTCCTTGCCGCGCCTCTTTCTCCCCTTTTTCCCTTGTGGGATCACTGCATTGCCCTGAGTCTGGTCACTCAGGGTAGATGTGGAGGAGGAGGAAGCGGTGGAGGTGGAACTGGTGATCTAGAACAGAGGCGTAGAATGGGTTGTAATCACTACTGCAACAAGTGGACTCTTCTCATGGGTGAAAACGGCCTCATGAGCCGATGTCGCTTGGAGAAAGTGGCAATGAGCCCCAGGAAGCAGCTGTAGTGACTCCAACAACTCATAGAGGGTCATACGGTTGAAGTCCGTAAAAAGATATTCACGTGGTCCAAGTGCACCCCCATCATGATGGTGTTGAGTGCTCACAGCTGCGTCTCACCATCTGTCCCAAGCCACGTGTAAAGGCGCATGGCTGATCGCCAATAGTCTGCTACGAGCTTCGAGAGACCCAAGCGGAGGGAGTGGAACCCACAAAGTTGAGCTGCCCTCATGGTATGGGTCTTGGAGCAAGCAGTGTCAGGGCTGGCTCCCACATCTGGCATGGGTCTACGTGATTTTGGTCCTGGCCTGACCCAAAAGGGGCGAAAGTCGATCACAGGTGGGAGGGATTTTCTGCCTAGACCATCTTAAAAACCAAAAAAAAAAAAAATTGACCACAGTCTCTTGCGGCATTGCATAGAGCAGGCCTTGCACTGCTCTCACTGCTGTCTATACCTGGTGAGCAGCGCGAGTCTGGTACACGTTGTGGTAGTAGGGCCAGACGCCCTGAGAGTCGGCCCAAACCTGAAACAGGGTCTCCCAACAATCAAAGCCCTCATTGTTATCTTAACGGGGTGGAGGTGTCTCAATTTCCTTCGGTCTCCGCTCCATGGGGAGGACGACCTGAGGCTCAGGAGATGGCAGGCCAGGCACAGGGAGACCACCAGTGAGAAAAACAACACCAATGGTGAATGTTGCTGAGTGATGTGGCTGGTCGTGACTGCGCGAAGGTGGTGGGGTGAGAGGCTGGAACCCCAGACGGAGCTCACGAATGCGCTCCTCAAGGACGCGAATCTTATCTTGACGTGTGTCATCCTCCATCTCCTTTTCATCCAAAGTGTCTACATTTGAGGAGGGGTGCTGAGGCTACGGTGCTGTACAGGGAATGGACTACTGAAAGAATGGTGCAGCTCTAGCAGGTCCTCCTGGTGTTGGCTGCGAGTCCCTTTGATGGCTCCTTAGTAACTTCGCCATCTCCTATAGTGCTTTGGTCTGACGCTACTACTGGCGGTGCATCTCATCCTGCGTCCAATGAATCTTGTCGATTGCGAGTGACTATGACACTGGACTCATGATGCTCGAATATGAGGAAGAGGAGGATTCTCCTAGCCCCTTGCCCTTGTCATGGACCGGCGACATCGGTTCTGCTCAGCATGGGTCTAAATATCAACGTTGTCAGAATCAAGAATCTTTGGCGTTTCTTGAGCATTTGGCACACTTTCAAAAAGTGATGTTTTAGCCAAAAAATTGGCTAAGTGTTTGTCCTGACGTCATCACCTACAATGATGATGTCAGCATGAAGTTTGTCCAAATGAAGTGAAATTAGGAGAGATTATGTGTCACAGGATGCTGAATGTAATGGCGGTGGTTTATTTCAAAAACACTTGTAAAAAGTAAGAAAACGTCACCATTTTCTTCTCACCCCAAAATCTGAAAAAAAAAACTAGATCTGAGATCCTTGGTTCTTTTTCTGGAGCCTACAAGGTACAAAATGAGGCGAGAGTGGATGCGATGGATAGGGTTTTGCACGAGCATCCTAATGGGCCCTTACATGCCAAAACGGTAGTCATATGGGGCAGTTTCACTTTGTCATGTCCGTGGGAGGGGGTGGTAGGTACGACCTGAGTGAAGCTTTTGGGAACCTTCATGGACCCCTCATTAACATCATGTCCAACTGCTCCTGGAGAGGGTTGGGAAACCCTTGGCTGCCCCGTGGTGGTGGCGTGGTGATGCAGTTGCAAGGGTGTTTCCGCTGATGCAATCTGCTGCGACCAGTTACCTTGGTTTGGTGGGTCCTCCCAAGACTGTGGCTTTAGCTGTGATTCTCATGGCTTCTACCACTGTTGTGTCTTTACTGTGCATCTCAGAGAGGGATTTCTTGCTGCTGTGATACCATGAGAAACATCTAGGAAGCCTCCTAGCCTTGTTGTTGGTGATGTGGCGACAAAGTCCAGTGAGCTGGCACACTAGCGAGCAAGAAAGTGCAAGAAACAGCAAGAATTAGGCTAGGGAGATGCGCAAAGTCTCATTAGCTCCAATAGATTAGTACTACAGAGAAATGAAAACTGAAAAGTACATAGTATAAAAACCTGCTGCGGCGCATGGCGGGTAACGTACACAGGAGTGCCAATTTGTCCTAAAGCCGGCCCAAAACTTTTGCCGTAACTTTGCGCACACGCATCTTTACGCAACATCGTCTGAAACTGGAGATGCAAAACCTCGAGCCAAACCTTACGACTGGTCACACGCACAGGTCTGGCACCAATCAATGGACACGCAATGCAAAACATGCAAATCAGGATCAATATCTAGTCAACCGAGAGAACTCTAGCGACTGCAAGAAAACTGCAGAGCAGCCCAACAATAATTCAGGATGCCGTGGCAGCTGTCTGGCAGCTGCGGGTGGGTCGAGTCAACACCCCTATGTCCTCTGGCACTAGGTGGGTCTGCATCAGGGATCTGCAAGAGTATGGACACGGCCGAGTGGTCATTGTAATCTGTACAAACAGACGAGAACAACTCACATCACAACACAACACGTGTCGAAGCATTACAACGGTAGAGGCAGGTTCCCTTCAACCTGTGAAAGCCTCTGTCATGGTGCACATCGTCTTCTTCACTTTTGTAGGTCCCGATGCCAACACATAGAAGCCTCTGGAGAAGAAGTAGAAGATGGCTAAGAAGAAGGAGATAGCTGGGAAGAAGGAGAAAGAACCTTCTATCAAATCTCTCGCCCGTATGACCTCTGTTCACCATACCTCATGCTTCTAGAGTGGTAAACATCATATGGGCAAGAGATTTGGAGGTACAGTTAATCGACCCAAATTCATACACTCCATGATGATTGTATAAAAAACTCTATTCGTCTATCCATGGATTTCCCAAAAACTATGAACGTGATTGCATGTGAATAGAGCCCATACATACATTCCCTGTCAAACATGGGAAGAGTTCAAGTGCTTTTATAACATATAGAAGGTATTGCTAATTGTCGATGTTCACGTTTCTGTTTGCTTCCCAATTCACTTTTCTGTACATAGCCCAAGGGTGAGGTAATTGGTTGTATATGGCTAGTTAATGAGTGTGTTGTCCACAATCGGATGGCTCTCCTATGGGAGAAGAGTGACCGAGGCCGATTTTTCACTTGTTGCCGCAATTACAAGCAAAGGATTGCTCATAGGTTGTGCATGCCTGCTACGGCAAGCGGTCTGCCTGCATGAACATAACATCATCTGTTGATAAACATCTGTGTGAGCCGGGTGTAGTCTGCAGGAACTCCGTGAGGACCACGCGGTTTGCGGCACGTCATATTCAGCAGATGCCAAGGCTTTGCAGAAGGTCATGCCAAAGGTAACTTGAAACAAAGTGTCTTCCGGCACAGTAGAGGATGCCTTACGGCATCCTCTACCGCGAGAAGAAGAAGAGCTTTGAGGAAATCTATGGCTGGAAGAAAAAGTCCTGTCCATGTTCCCAGGCTTCATCGATGAGGTAAGACATGGTTTCATTGATTTCTGTTCTGTTATCCTTTTAAAGTTGTTCATGGCACTTTCATTTTTAACCCTTGTGATTCCTTGTGTGCAGCTACAACGGGTAGAACCGAACGCCATAGCCTGGGCTGAGAAGACCTCAGACGGCTGTTTTGACTGGGCGTTCAACGCACCTGGTGCTTGCAGACTTGGCTTTGAGCACACCCGCCGGTTTCTGTGCATGGATGGCACGTATTTGAAGAATGGTCATAAGCAGGTTTGCTTATTACGCACTTTTGTTGATGCAAATGATACCGCTATGCCTGCTGCCTATGCGATGGTGAACGGAGAGGACGAGAGGGCTTGGATCTGGCTCTGTGAGCTTCTTCCTTCTCGCGTTCCCCACTGCTGCACATGCATGCACCATTTTGATTACATAGCGAGAGAACACTGCTTGTCCAACGCTGTAAAGGAGGAACTACCGGGGCAGCTCACACATGCTGTACGTGGCATCTGCAATGCAACGTGCTAGTGAACTGCCTCGCCTTTTTTTTTTTAAGCATACCCCCACGCCCATCCACCTTTAGAATGTTCCATCCCACCGAGTCATCCACTGGCATGTCACGGTGAAAGTTGAGACATTTTGTATGATTTCATCTTCACAATTTTATCTAACACACATGCTTCTTCTTGTTTCTGTTGCAGCTTGATTTGGTGTTTTTAGTGGTGGATGCAGAGAAAGGTTTCATCAGGAATAAGGCAGAATTTCATCATCTATGCAGACAACCAGGTATTGCTGGGGTTGTTTGAGGGAAACCTCATACGTGAACCATAACAGTATATGAGAAAAGACAAAGTGGTGTTGATCAGTGCAATGTACTTCAAGAAAGGAGCCTTCGAAAGCAGGAAAAGGGTAAGAATGTACTCATAATGAAAACACGTGCAGCCATCAATTTGCAATGTAGAAGTAATAAAATCATGTGCTAATGTGTGTGGACCCTGCAGGACTGCCATCCACAATATTATTGACAGGACATTGCTGAGCATGCTGTGGGATGGAGCTGACAGAGAAGAACTTTTCACGATGAATGGTATCTCCAAGTAAGGCAACACACACAACATTCATGTTCTAGCCCTTTATTTACTTCCGAAAAGCAATAAATGTTGGTTTTTTCAATACACCCAAATTTTGTTACACCTGGATGCTCCTGAAGGACAGCTCCGTGAGCGTGCTCATTGTCCACGAGCAAAAAGGTGTCAAAAATTCATCATGACAAGGTCATACAATTCCCTGGCACCATGGATGAAGGCACCCAGTCTACACACGACTTTTTCTTAAGCTGGTGTGATCAGACATATGAGTGTAGTGAGAATCATGGCATGCTGAACACAGAACAAGGAATACCTATATTAACTCTTCAAGCAGTAGGTGAAGTTTCTTGCTTTGACACAATGCGTGTCATTGGAAAAATCATGTCCAATACGATTACTGTCCATACTACTGAAGGTCACCCAAGGAAGGAGACCTTCGTTGGTACACAAGCCAAAGTATCTTGCTAGCAGGGGAAGAACGTGCAGGAAATCAAGGCCAAAGAATTCAAGGAGCGTGAAAGAATCATAGGAAATGAAGAACACTGTATCAATGGCCTCTGGCTGTGAACCAAGGTACATGAATAAGGTTTCCCTGATGGAATACAGGACTCCCATAACAATGCACCCAGATGTTACCCAGGTGTTAAGGTTCAGGTCTCATGCTGAACCATCTCCACAAGAGAACCTTAGTCCTTGACCGTTATAGGCCTAAGCTGAGCAATCCAATGAAAAACAACCATAGCACGTCCGGCTAGCGCCAAANCCAAAGCCTAAAAATTCTCAACAACAAATTTCTACAATGAATCTCTAATCACATGCTGATCTATGACCATAGATACATCGGCTCCCAAATGAACTTCAACATGAATGATTTCCTCTCTTTACAACAATCAGTGACTTCTGTACACTTATTGCACATCACCAAGGATTTCTCACATCAATTGTCAAAGCTGGCGTAACATGTAAGTCTTCATGTCAGTTGTCAGATGAATGCATACACATCCAATGAATGGCAGAATTGTACTCATCGTTGGAAATGTGGTACCATGCAACCGTCACTCAAATCCGTTGCACATCACACCATATCCATATCATAAGTTGACATAAGCATCAGAAGTTGACATGATGCAATGGAAGATAATCGACCAAAACACAGTTGTGGACAAAATCACAGGCAATCTTGCATCCCATTTATGACATCACGTACTGCATGCTGCACCATGTCTCAGTGTGATGTTTGATGCAAACTTCTTTTCTAGTACCCATAGCTTGATGTTTTTGGGTACAATGCAAGTCTCTATGGATCATCACGTTTGAGTGGTTTGGAAGGATAAACCTGCAGAGAACCAGCCGCGTTGTGCTTCCTGAGAAGGGATGTGGATTCCACACTTGTCATGTCACAGTGTTGAATAATGAAGGGCTGTCATTGTATTTTTTCGTCTAGGAATATCATAATATGTGGAGTTGGAAATCAATGGAGAACCTCATGAACCATTNAATTCCCTGGCACCATGGATGAAGGCACCCAGTCTACACACGACTTTTTCTTAAGCTGGTGTGATCAGACATATGAGTGTAGTGAGAATCATGGCATGCTGAACACAGAACAAGGAATACCTATATTAACTCTTCAAGCAGTAGGTGAAGTTTCTTGCTTTGACACAATGCGTGTCATTGGAAAAATCATGTCCAATACGATTACTGTCCATACTACTGAAGGTCACCCAAGGAAGGAGACCTTCGTTGGTACACAAGCCAAAGTATCTTGCTAGCAGGGGAAGAACGTGCAGGAAATCAAGGCCAAAGAATTCAAGGAGCGTGAAAGAATCATAGGAAATGAAGAACACTGTATCAATGGCCTCTGGCTGTGAACCAAGGTACATGAATAAGGTTTCCCTGATGGAATACAGGACTCCCATAACAATGCACCCAGATGTTACCCAGGTGTTAAGGTTCAGGTCTCATGCTGAACCATCTCCACAAGAGAACCTTAGTCCTTGACCGTTATAGGCCTAAGCTGAGCAATCCAATGAAAAACAACCATAGCACGTCCGGCTAGCGCCAAATAATTCCTTGATCTACCTGTTTGTACTGTTCTGTCATTTATACTAAGGATGTTTATTCCCTCCAATTTTTACCCAGAACAATCTTTCCATCCTGCTCTTCTCTGGGTTCCGCGGACCTTGCTGTTGTGTCCCTGCTCTGCAATTCCTCTCTTGCTCATCCTTCACCAGCCATTCTCTCGTAGCTCTTTTCTATGTCCCTCCGTTCCTCCGCTCAGCTCTGCAAGGCATCCACTCCTGCCTCTCGCGTTCTCTCGACGTGCCCCCATCTACCTCAGACTCCAGTGCTCTGCCTCGTGTCTGCAACCTGCCTGCCTTTGCTTTCCAGCTAACTCCTTGCTCTTGCATCTACACATGGACCCATTCCAATCAACATGGTGACCAAAGCCTAAAAATTCTCAACAACAAATTTCTACAATGAATCTCTAATCACATGCTGATCTATGACCATAGATACATCGGCTCCCAAATGAACTTCAACATGAATGATTTCCTCTCTTTACAACAATCAGTGACTTCTGTACACTTATTGCACATCACCAAGGATTTCTCACATCAATTNTCAAAGCTGGCGTAACATGTAAGTCTTCATGTCAGTTGTCAGATGAATGCATACACATCCAATGAATGGCAGAATTGTACTCATCGTTGGAAATGTGGTACCATGCAACCGTCACTCAAATCCGTTGCACATCACACCATATCCATATCATAAGTTGACATAAGCATCAGAAGTTGACATGATGCAATGGAAGATAATCGACCAAAACACAGTTGTGGACAAAATCACAGGCAATCTTGCATCCCATTTATGACATCACGTACTGCATGCTGCACCATGTCTCAGTGTGATGTTTGATGCAAACTTATTTTCTAGTACCCATAGCTTGATGTTTTTGGGTACAATGCAAGTCTCTATGGATCATCACGTTTGAGTGGTTTGGAAGGATAAACCTGCAGAGAACCAGCCGCGTTGTGCTTCCTGAGAAGGGATGTGGAGTCCACACTTGTCGTGTCACAGTGTTGAATAATGAAGGGCTTTCATTGTATTTTTTCTTCTAGGAATATCATAATATGTGGAGTTGGAAATCAATGGAGAACCTCATGAACCATTTCCTTCCAACGGTTTAGAAGGGTGCACCATTGAACTAACATCTGCATTGTGGTTCTAGACTAGGTTGTGTATCATTAGTTATTCTTTTGGTACCATGGAAATCATCACTCACATCCATTGCACATCACGCCGCATCCTTATGATCTAATGAAAAAGCTGACATGAGCAACAATGTTTGACTTCATGCGAAAGACAATGATCAACTAAAACATCGCTGTAGGCAGAGCCCTGTGCACTCTTGCATCCCATTTGTGACCTCAGTTAAGTCGTGCCAGACCATGTCTGAGCATGCTGTTTGGTGCAAGTGTCTTGTACTGTCCATAGATTTTGATATTGGGGTACACTTGGAATACCAATTAACAAATCACCTTTCAACAGTTTGGAAGGATGAACTTGCGGTGAACCAACCTCTTCAGGCCTCCTGTAAAGGATTGAGCAGTCCGCACTTATCTCATGGCATTGTTGATTTCTTTAGTGCTGTCGTTGTCTTTTTCTTGTTCAGTAGTATTGCAATGTTTTGAGTAGAATGCAACAGGAAAATCATGAACCATTTCCTTTCAGTGGATTGGAAGGGTGAACCAGTAAAGTACCAAGTATGTTGTGATGCAAGTGATGTTTCTTTGTGTCCAAATGGGTCTTGTTTTGTGAGGCATTCTTGTGGTATCAGTTGGACATCCTTATCACATGTTAAAAATGTGACATGAGAAAAAAAGTTTAAGGTCATTCAACCCTAAATGATCAACAAAAGTATCACAATGGAAAGAAATCCATGCACTCATGCATTGCATGCGTGACCTCAGGTACGTTCTGTCACTCTATACCTCAGAGTGATGTTTGATGCAAGTGTCCAGTCTAGTGTCCATAGCTCTTGGTTTTGGGGTAAGATATGAATCTCCATGAACCATTGTCTTTCAGTGATCCACACGGGAAAACTCGTGGAGAAGGAGCTTGGTTGTAGTTCCTATGAAGGGTCGTGCAGTCTGTACTCGTTGCTTTGCATGATTGAATCATTGATAGGCATCATCATCTTCGTTCATGTAGATGTGGATGTTTATGGACTACCAAGCGTTGAACAACATCACTATCAAGAACCGCTAATCTCTTCCACAAACAGAGGAATTTTTTGACCAAGTCCAAGGGGTCTGAAATTTTAGTAGAATTGACATACGCAGCAATAATCATCAGATCCGCGTATCTGTCAAGGATGTCAAGAAGACAGTGCTCTGCACTAGATACTGATACTTTGAGTTCATGGTCATGGTGCTTGGACTCATGAATGTCTCTATGACATCAATGGCGGTGATGAACAACGTATTCTACCCGTACCTTGATGGATTTTTCATCGTGTACCTCGACAACATCCTCGTGTACAGCCACACTCCAGAGGAGCATAATGGATATATTTGGAAAGTTCTCAAGATTCCACAAAGCGAGAAAGTTTTCAGAAAACTCTTGAAGTGTAACTTTGTTCGTTGCCTGATGGAATTTTTGGGCCACGTCATTGTCATCGGTAGCGGACGGATCACTCTGGACCCAAAAAAGATAGAGATAGACACTGATTGAGATCCAATCAAATTGATTGATATGTTCGGGATATCCCGAACATTCTCAGGCCTGAGAATGTTCTGGATATCCAGGTACTTTTGGACTTTTGAAACTGTAACCGTTGACTTGTAAAGGACTATGATCGAGTGTCAGTACCTCTCTCCAACCTCACAATCCAAGTCCACTCAAATTGGGGGAATAGCAAACAAGAAGTGTTCAACTCTATGAGAAATGCTCTGACCTCGGTGCTAACATTACAACTAGAAGATCCTACAGTAGACTACATCATGGCCACCATCATGTCTGATCGAGTCATCAGAGTCTTTCTCCTCAAGGACAATGGCGGTGGAGGATACCCCATCCCGTACGTTGGTGTTCGGAGGAACGATGTAGGGCGAGGGCAAGATGCTTAAAAAGCTGGCAAACGACTATTGGTGGGACAAGATGTAGACCAACGTGTCAGCCTTCTACATATTGTGCGACACATTTCGGAGACAGAAATCACATTGCACAAGGCCACCGGTCTACTCCAACCAATTTTTGTTACTACGGAATCATGGGTCGACATCAGCATGGATTTTGTGATGGGATTGTCTGTCATTCCCAAGGGTTATGATGCCATTCTCATCATGGTACACAGGTTTTCGACGATGTCACACTTCATCCTAACAACGAAAATCATCACCGCTGAAGAAACAACACGGTTGTTTCTAAACAGACTATACAACTACACGGTCTGCCGCATACCATCATCAGCGACAGAGATGGCCGCTTCACTAGCAACTCTTGGCACAAATTGATGACACATTATGACAATCAGATTTAGGCACCAACGGTGTTCCATCATCAAACCGACATGAAAACGGAGCAGTCCAATCAGACTCTTGAACAGCTTCCTCATGCTTTATGCTAGCCTCATGGCACCAATTGGACAGACAAGTTGCTGATCGTGGAACTCGCATGTAACTCGGCCACTTCCACCACAACGGGTAGAGTACCATTTAAAATGGTCTGGGAAAAACGTCAAGCCACACCGGCTGGAGTGAAAAGTCAGAGCAGCATTCCCACAGTCCATATCAAGCGTAGGGATTCCTCAAGTATCTGGGAGGAAAAAAGGCAAACCCTTGTGAAGATACAAGCAGTTATGTAATAAAAAGCTGACCAAAATCGTACCAATGACGTGTTCAGCTGTAGCAATTGCGTGCTCCTCAGCTTAGCAAAAATCAACTTCCAAGGACAGGACTTGGCAAAACTCAAAGGACATTGGTTGGAACCATTTCAGATGGAGTGAATAAAAAACCCTGTCATCAATTGACTTTGCCTGCCTCACAATGAGGTGATTCATTGCATTTTCCATATCAGCAAGCTCAAGAACCACCGAGAACCAGCACGAACTTTCCTAAAAGGGACATTGCACCACCATCTCATGTTCAAGTGGACGGGGATGCACAGTGCATGAATATCCTCGGACATCAATGACGTGAAAAATGACCTAGCATCTAGTCAAATGGAATGGCTACAACGTTGCGCACAACAGCTGGGAGCCCTGTACAACCTTTATGGCATCCACCATTTGATTGACGGATTTCATTGGCAGAACTGGCATGTCTGCTCACTCACTGGGATGTTGTGGCTTTAAGGGGGAAAAGTATCACGTCCTTGATGTACACGAGTCCCTAAACTCTGAACATGGAAAACAAATTAATTGCATTTGTGGCGTACTACATGAAGATATCTAGATTTTTACACCAATTGGCTGAGGGTGTTTTGGCCACCTGCCTTGACCTCCGGTATTCCGTTCCATATGAATATGAAAATCGTGACCAATTATAAGAATGGTCAACAGAAATGTTGCAAACTATATCGATGTTTCAGTTTTTTTGGTTGACTTCTTGACGATGCGGAAGTTTTATGAAACCTCTCCTCAACACTCTCAAAGCCCCTCAACTTCTCAGCAAAGCTTCTCAAAGCAGCCACTTACGTCAACACTCTCAAAGCCCCTCAACTTCTCAGCAAAGCTTCTCAAAGCAGCCACTTACGGTGTGACCTCGTACGCGTCGCTCAACTGGAGCGTCGAGGATCCAACATATGCTTCATTCTAATTCTTGTCATTGTATGCATGTTCTTGACATGCTCCACACTTGTCATCAAAGCACACTTGCTCAATAGAGTTATCCCCTTGTTCTAATTCCTCAAATCGTGTATTGTCCCGCACCACATCCCTGTAAACCACCTATGCTCCGCTGACTCAGAAAATCCACTGGATTCATTATTCCATGTTGGTACTCAATGTCGTAGTCAAAGTTGGACTCGAGGAACACCATCCATTGATTTCTATCAACGGTTCAGATTTGGCTGATTCTTGAGGTGTTTTTGTGCGTGACAGTCAGTGTTGAAGACACATCGTGGGCATTCCAAGTAGCACCGCCACGTCTTGAACGGCTACAAGACTGCAAGAAATACTTTTTCTGGTAGCGCGTAGTTGAGTTCTGGGTCGCGTATTTTTCTTGAAATCTACGCGACAAGTTGTTCCTCACCACTGTTGCCATGGAGGAGATCAATTCTGGTGGCTTGACCAGATGCGTCGTTGGCCATGATGTACTCCATTGTAGGGAGTACCAATCGTAAGGTTGGCGTCGAGGGCAAAGCGTTTCTTAAAAAATGGAATACTTCTTATTAAGTGTTCCCCTAATTCCACTTGGTGGTTCTTCTATTGAGATCGGAGAGAGGCACTAATACTTGAGCATGGTCCTTTTACGACATGACGATAGTAGTTGCAGAAGCCCAGAATCACCTCGACGTCCCAAAACTTTGCAGGCGTTGGCCAATTAGTGACTGACTCTACCCTTTTTTGGTTCCATAATGATCCATCCATCTCTGATGATGTCGGCTAATCAGTGACGCTTCCCTGGTCTCCACGTTGACTAGTCACACTTGAGTTCCACGATACAGGTATGTTTTGGCCACACCCAAAGATATCAGCTGGTATTTTGTGGCTATCGTAACTTCCTCTTCTGCTTCCACCTCTATTGCTCTCTATAATTGTTGCAGTGTCGTGGGCCAATTGACCAAAGGTAGGTGTCATTTTCCCTCTCTCCAATGTTGGCAGAGACCAATCCTTTGCTCTAGTCCACCTACGGATTGTCTCAGTACAGGACATATTGCCCATGGATGATTTTGTGGTCACTGATTGGGCAACTTCTCTAGAACATTCCAATTTGCAGTTGGAGTGGTTCCCAAAGTCGGCGGATCTAGAGTCATCCATCAGCGGCTTTTCCTTCAGACATTTCTGGTCTGGTCTGCATACACTGCTTCTGACCCATGTCTTCTTACACAGCTGTGAGAATCTCCTCTATGGACTGGTGCATATACTGTTTTGTGAATCCTACAACCCCTTGGTTTTACTCGTAGTAGTATTGCCTCTTGGTCGTCCTTGTATTTCTTGTCAAACTTTGCGAGCTCAGGTACCCTCGTCTTCTGTGGTGTGAAGTGCTCAGATGGGTGATCGGTCGGCATAGAGTTTTCTTATTGGATAGGAGTTCCACATTCTACTCCTGCCCTATGCCCTTTCTGGTCTCCTCATTTTTTCTCAGCGCCTTCCCGCCCCTCTTTTGGTCTGATGATGCCGCTTCTGTCACTCCCACGAAATGTGACTTGGCCTCCTATAACTCCAGCAGAACCGTTGATTCCGTTGATTGATCAATCTCCATTGAATTCAAGGTTTCAATTGACGGCAACTTTCCTCTTTCATAAGAGGATTTTTGGCTCGGGGTTTCCAACTGTTGGATTCTTACATCTAAGCATTTTAGTCAGCACTGTCAATGCGTTCGGTTGCTGCAGAAGGTCATCGTAGATGCCAAAATGGCGATTGTTCACCGGATATCTTGATCTAGGCCATTGTTGCAGCGAGGTCTCTTTCAGTGATGATTTCTCAGAAATGTTGCAAATACTCTGCCGTGCTGGAATGCTAACGCAAGCATTAGAGCCTATGCCATGGGTGAGAATTTTTATTCAACTGTCTAAAGTGGGCAAGTGCAGCACGCGTAAAGTCACTGAATGTTTCCGGTGGCGTGAGAGAGTCATACTGTTGACGATGTGAGAGCGGTTCTGTCAGCCGTTGATTGGGTTCCGGCGGTCTTCTGTTATCGTTGGATGGCCTTAAGATTGGACAACCAACTCAAAGCCGTGCCATGCAAAAGCAAGGCCGCAATGTCAATCTTATCTTTGTGTTTGTTGACCCCAACAATGGTGAAGTACACCTCCAAACCTATAAGCTATATCGGGATCGTTGGTGCCTTAGAGTTCAATGGATCAAATGGCACAGGAAGTCCGTTTAGATATGAGATAATTTTGAGAGTCAGATATTTCTCTTTGTGAGTACTACTTTGTGTGTAAGAGAAATCCAAGGCTTCTCCATCACTGCATTGAATTGTTGGAACAAATGGACGTTGATGATCTTGAGTCTTTACAACTTGTGGTACATGTCTTGATTTGTTGAGCATGTCGACTAGTGCCTCCCATCGCGTGCGGTGTCAACCCAACAGGAAGTGGCAGAGGCGAAGGGTTCGCCAAGCCAGAGGGGTCCGCCACCGGGTTGGCTGTCAGGCTTGCCCTAGTTGTGCCATCAGCTGAGAAGGTTGCCATTGTTGTTCGGTTCATCTGGGTAGTGTCAGTGTTTGCGAGCTGATCTTCCTCCATTTCCAGAATGTTTGCCTGTGGCTGTTGCTCGTCGCCCGTTGAGCTTGCTCCGTTCACTGTTGCTGTTGCAAGGTCTACAATCTCCCCAAGAGGTGCTGAATACTCGTGCAAGTTTGTCGCCATGGATTTGGTGAGTCAATTGTCCCTCTAGTGCTCGTGCACTCTGATATCAAGTGTTAAGTTGAATGAAACATAGGTTATCCACAGTGATACTGTATGGGACAAAAGACAACACGAGGAACTGGGACTAATGGATTATTTGTGTTAAGCAGTAGGTGTACTTTGATGGTAGATGCCCAGTGTGTCAAGCACATACACATAATGGCAAGAATGAGGATGAGGCATATGTTGGGTCTTTGGCACTCGAGCTGAGCAATGTGTGCGAGGTCATGCCATAAGTGGTTGCTGCAAAAAGCTCTGCCAATAATTTGGGGGATTTTGGAATGTCGAGGAGCGGTGTTGTAAAAGTCCAGCGCCGTCAAGAAGTCGACTGAACCATGTAAGAACATCGATATAGTTTTTTACACGTATGTTAACCATTATCAAAAGTGGTCGACATTGTAAGAATCTACAGGAACTAAAGGTTGTGGTAGGTGGCCAGAACTCTCGGCTGATTGGCATAAAACTCTGCAGGTTGTCTCGTGATGGGCCACAAATATTATGAAAAAAATGCCCACGTGCGGAATTTAGGGACTCATGTTCATCAAGGACGTATAACTCTTGCACCTCATCCCTATGAACCATCTAAGTTCTGTTTGGGGAAACAATTAATTGGTCCATGGACATGCTAAACATCTTTACGTACCTCTCATGCGGGTCTATGGACTTGTTTTCAAAGAATGACATTAAAATTTGAATAAGGATCCAAGTTTGCACTAAGGTGCAAAGAGTTGTTTAGTAACCGATGCAAAGTGGGCTACAAGTGAAACATTTGTTTAATGCAAACAGAGGAAACAACAGGAAACATTCCGTTATACATTTAACTCTTTGTTGAATATGTTTGTCATGAATGATTTAGTTAACATGTTTGTCTCCTCCTCGAAGTACTTTCAAGCATGAAATTCTCCCAGAAACGTTTTAATGGAATCATACATGCAAATCAACATTCTAAAGTCAACATTTGTTGTTGTATGTTGCATTGTACTCATTTTCACACATGTATTTGTTCCATGAGCTATGTTACGTACATTCATTGTCTCCATACTTGTGACCATGTGTAAAAACATTCAGAAGCATTCACTTATGAAACTTCATATGTAAGAATAGACTAATTGTTGTACAAGCACATGAGCTCAAAAATCTCGATTTTGTTGTACTCAAACATGGATCCAGGTTTGTAGGTTGAGGTGTCTTGCAGTGAGTAGAGGTGAGTTTCTTGCTAGTTCCTCTTGCGTCCGAATAGTGATGAGGTCAAGTGAGCTCATCTTGTTGACCAGCCCGGATCATGTGAGAGAACCAAAGCTAGTACATCTTCACAGTCAACCCTGTCTAAAATTCTTGGTTCATTTTGTGTGTCTCACTCGGGAAAAAAGTACCCATCATAGATGGAGTCCAAGGGATGTAAGAAAAACTCCATGAAATAATGACTATGGATTACTATGTGACGTAAGCATTCATGGGGTTCGTGGACCTGTCAGAACCTTGGTTTATTTCATTTTTTCTGAAAATAGGTGCATGAGCCAAAAGCAAAAGGCTACAATGAAACATGAAAACATAGAGCACGAGTGATGCGGTTTGCAAAGAACGAGTTGAGCAGTCCTACAAACTCAACTCACCACGACATCCGGCAGTGAATTGAGTTTCTTCGGTGTGACATTGGCTAGAACCAAACACGGGAGGTCCATTTTATGGTCCATTGTTTTGTTATCAAATGTTTTAAATTTTTGTTTTCTCAGGTGATTTGAATTGCAACGTATTAAAAAACAGTCCCATTTGAAATTTTGTTTCTAGTAAGCAGCCCCAATCTCTGCATGGCCATTCCTCATTTTATCAAGAACATTTTACAAATTTCCATTCTACTCCCTAACTTATCGAGTCAATACTTTGTAGTCCAGAAATGTTTCGAGGATGAATTATACGTCTAAAGCATTCAACAAACATGTTTTGAATAAAAACCAAAGCTCAATATATGTATAGCTAATAGCTAATAAGATATCTTTTGTCGTAAGAGATATAGATGAACATAGAAGGAAAACATTGACGAAGATAAGAATACATATTTTTATGAATGTAGGGGTAATATAAATGATTTTGTAACTCTATGGATAACTTAAAAAGAATAAAATGAAAACACATTAAAGAAATTTGCATTGTATTTCTATACAAAACTGTTTGTTGAATAAGCACGGTATTACATCCATCAAAGTGAGCTTTTCTATGCCTTCATTAAAAAAAGCATTATTTGATGAGAAATTTATGGGAAAAATCATGTCGTATAACGCTATGAAAGTAAAAATTTAGAAAATTTCCTAATTTCGTGTTAAACATAATGAACTTTTTTCATATTGATAAAAAAGTTAGAAACAATTGGAAACCCTTCCATAAGGATGGAAAATGTTTTTGTGCATGCAAAAAACAACGTTATGATTACAGGTTTTGGATGGTTGATTAAGTTTTCATCATTTAGGAAGGTCTGTATGTAACTATTTCCTAGTAGAGGAGTTTTACTATGCACAAAAAAATTCCAAGGATATCTGAAGTACTCTTTTATCATAAATCATGCAATCAAGCTTCACATCATGTTCATTTTGAGACATCATATTGTTAGTCTCTTCTGAAAGGAATGAAGTATCTACAAGCCTTTCTCAAAGATAGAAAGCTCATCATTAACCCAAAATTTGTACCCAAAATTTTGTTCTTATCCAAAATCACCCGATTTCCATCGTTAATAAAGGGTCGCAGACAATGTCTCTATGTTTACATTTTCATAGATATAAGCAAAAAACTGAAATCCTATTCGGGATGGATATAACATTTGAGAAAAAATATTTTTCATAACTCTAAGATACATCTTTACCAATGTTTTGATTTTATGGAGATGTAATCTTATGAACTTGATTGAAAGGTTATGTCGTGTTCATTCCATTGAAACTTATGTGTAGAAATAAACTTCAAGTTTTTATACTTGTTTTTATGTTATTCCTTCAATGTAGCGTACGAGCCATTCTTAGAAATAAAATTGCATTTAATTATAGTTATTGGGTTTCCAGGGCTCGAGACTGATGTCTCGACAAGTTGAGGTCCGAAAAATAATCTCAGTCTAGAGTCTAGTTCAATTCTAGCCCTGATTTGGTCCATAAACCGAATTTAAGGTAAAAGGAGTGCCTCGATGGAAGATCCATCACGTCACTCCTACTCCCCTCTAGTTGACCGCTAGGGTCCTATTCCCACGTGGATGTGCCACGTGGAACAATAGGGTCTTAGGTTGTATGTTTACAAAAACAAGGGGATTCTTTTTTGCCCACCATTTGGAGAATTCATGCGCAGGTTACCCATAGTTTAAAACCTTGTTTATGTATCAGCCAGTCGTAGGACAAGAAGACTAGTATGAACACTTTTCGGCAGGGGGCTTCTATTCTCCCAACTGATTTTAATCAGTGCGCACAATGTCCAAAGTTAAAAAAAAAGCTCCCTTTACCCAATTTTTACGAGCTGACGCCGATACCCACTTTGGACATTTGCTTTTCACTAAACGTGACGAGCAGATGTCCAAGGCCCGTGCTCCTAGACATCGCAAATCCTGTAGAACGGGCCCCACATATTCCCTATTACAAATGATATTGGCTATTGCAGACCTATAATCCTAATTTTTGAAAAGTTATTGTACTCCTTTGTTTACAAATTGCTCCACCATAACCACCACCGGCTGTTCAAAGAAAATCGATCAGCTCATAATACTCCTCATTGTTGAGGGACTATTCTCTTTGAGAAAAAAATAAACAACACGATCTTTACTGGCCATATGGATCAAACCATTGGGGTTTTTTATATCCTGCGAATGGAAACATTGGAGTATTATCCCCTCATCTTTGTAGAGCTCCCAAGACAAAAAAATGGGTGCGAGGTCGTCACCATTGCTTCTTTTGTTCCATATCTCGTGCAAACCGAGACATGGAACTGATGAAAAACCCTGCATCAAAAGTGCCAAAGACAACCCTGCAAGCAATTTAAGCTTCCGTTTGATGAACGTGTATTGCACTATGCATTGCACGCGGGAAGAACGGAAGCAAGGTCGACGAGGTCGTTCCGGTTTTGATTTTCAAGAGAGGTTCATCATCGAAAGCGAATCCATGCCAATTAAGTCAATCAAATAATCAAGAAAAATGTTGAGCTGTTAGATTGTACAATCCTACAAACCATGACTAAGAATGTATACAAAAAGACATATGCTTGTGTCATTTAGATGTGAAATACGTATGTACTAGTCATGTTCTCGAATACTTATGCGGAGAGATAACACATTCTACTATGTACAACATCGTTATAGATTAAGCAACGTATGTTAAGGTTGACGAAATGCTGTCGGATAGGACAATCTAAATGTCTCACATATTAGCAAAGAAAGGTACCTTGCTAGCTAGATTGCTGAAACGATAGAAACAGGACCTTGCTAAATGCTAGTTGTCTTCACTTGAAGAAAAGGGCCCGACGTCGTCGGCCTTACTTCCTTCGTTCTGACGTGCGATTTGCAACATGTAGTATTGTTTTTTTCAGTGTAGTGTGCAAAATAGTGAGTGGACCACCACTCGAACACAATCAAGCACGGCTGTCCATGCCGGCAGGCGAACCCCACCAGCTGAACGCAAGAACGAGGTCAACGATGCAAACTAGGCACATTTTGGAGAAGAAATCAGACAGAAACTTCCACAGAAGCACCCCGGCCAAAACTAGCTGCAAAGGGCAACCATATTGTTCAACATTTAGGCAAAATATAAAAACAATACACTTGTGCTGTTGTATTTGCCGTTGCATCCCATGTAAAGAATGAGAAAACAAAACTGTGATGACTCCATATAATCTGAAAACGTAATTTCTATAATGCCCACTGTTCCAAGAACATGTACATAGCACTGGAATTCTAGTAATGATTTTTTTAGAAGTGGGCATCGCGGTCAAGGTTAGCCGGTGTTCACGTTTTGGGGACGAGGTGGTCAGTTGTAAAAACCGGTGGGTAATCGGTACTTTCATGAGGAAAGTGGGTAATCGGGAAGGCTGACGCTCAAAACGTGGGTTAAAGGAAATTATTCCATTACAAAAGTGTTGTATCAAGCCTAGCATAAACAATGCCACTTTGTTTTGTGACATAGACTGGCGTTATCATTCCAAAATGGTCTGCCGTGTCCTTTGCTTAGAAAAACAGGGGTATTCTCCACTTTGGTCGTTAGACGGCGAGGGGGACTCCTCGCCGACCAGCCTCACACAGAGGAAGCTTTGTAGAAGCTTTGTTCTCGTGAGAGGGTGACCGGATAGTGCCTCACACTATCCGGCCGTCGCTGGAGGTCTCGCAACCTCCAGTGACGAAACGCGAGCCCATCGCGAGTATTTGAGATGGACTATGCGGGGTCTGCGCTGATGCATTGGGCATGACCCAATGTGACATCGCAAGGGATCCCCACCCATCAAGGTGCCACTCACAAGGCCCCTCGCCATGACGAGGGAGCTCGCGAGGGGCCACCGGCGGGCGTTCCAATGGGACCACCCCACCGGATGCCATCTCCACTCGGTGGCGTGGCAAACATGTTTTTCTAAACGTGTTGGCCACGTCATTGGACGAGGGGAGCTGCACAAGCGAAGTTGTTTTGTCACCACCTCCCCACCCTTAATCAGGCCGGAAGCTTAGGATCTCCACATGGACAACATAATATAGTTTAAAGGGTTGAATCGACGAGAGAAATGTATCTAGTCAAGCCGCTTCAACCCATCGACAAAATGGATGGATAAAATAGAATACTTCATCCTCCCTCTTGGGTTGCCCAATGACGAGAATGGACTCCGCACCCCCACCTTTGGTCAGGGCATACTTGTGAGAGGAGTCATTTGTGAGAGACTTCACTTCACAGCGAAGTTAATCTCCACAACAAACCTGCATGGTTGCCATGAGCGATCGGGTCCAAGGGCTCACTCACCCAAAGAAGCTCGCACCCTGTTTCACCTGGTGTGCTACATTGGTATCCATGAGCTAGTGGTCACCCTTGGTGACTTAGTCGTTGGACAACCTGGAACCTGCTGAGTTGCCGCCAGGAAGCTGCAGTCGCCACTCCACTCCTCCTCCCTCAAGTCCGGCGGAGCAGATTGATTGGGGGACAACTCCACCATCCTTAGAACAACACAGAAGCAGTAGACTAGGCCACTTTGGGTGACAAGGTCCGCAGCCGCGTTTGCTTCCGCCCGCCTTGCTACCGCATTGCAGAACCGCCACAGCAGGCCAGTTTCTTCAGAAACATACCCCGACTTTGAAGAGGCGCTGCAGGCAGCAAACTTCTCCAAACGATGCATGCAGCATACTGTTGGAAAGCACAAGAGACAAAATTTCCAAAATGCTATTGATCCCTAATCTTTGACATTTATTCTACCTGCTACGGCCCAGGGACCAAAACCTCTTTAAACAGGTTGTTTCTTCATTTTCAGCCAGCAATTGTTTTTGTTCCATCCAAATTGCAAGGGAAACGCTGCCAAAAACTTTCCAGTTTTTTTTCTATGATTGGATGCTTTCCTCCTACTTTGAACTTCATTTCATGAGTGTAAGGTGAAGAGGAGGGGTATTTCAGAACTTTTCGTTGTAAAGGAAATGGAAATTGTGAGAAACAATTCCATCCCGTTTTCCTTCCCCCCTTATTCTACTTATCATCACACTCTCAATTAAGGGAGATTGCTGTTGCATCCTTTTTCTACTTATGGCCAAACTATCATTTTACTCTTGACCCCCTCCCTTCCCTTGCCCCCTTCACCCCTCCTCACCAGTCCTGGTGGGAAGTGGTCTTCTCATGTCCGTGGCAGGAGGAGGCCCTCCAAAAACTCGGAAAAAGGAGAGTGGCCTAAGCGCATCCGAGAATCGTGCTCCACGCACGATGCTGCTGATGAAGAGTGCTTGTGAGACGAGGATCGGCCACGTTGCATCCGCAACTTACGCAAAGATGATGCCTGGTGGGAGCCCTACCACTAGGGACATTGTGAAGAGAAATAAGGAAGCCAAGGAGGCGCCGTAAACTCCACGCATTGGCGATAAGGCCGAGGGCCTTGCCAGCGCTGCCGACATAGCAGACATGGTGGAAGCAAAACCCATTGTCACAGAGGGCAGAGACGATCACGTTGGAGCGGAGGAAAACCGGCTCTCCTTGAAGGCCCAAGATGACGAGGACGATGATCCTCTCAAGGGCATTGACACTGCCACCTTGGCTGCGGTAAACCACCTTGTAGACCTAAAAATCCATGACTTTTGCATGGTGGGAGCCGTTAGGGCTCTGGATCTAGCAAAGGGGAACGGTGGCCCTAAGCTACCTTCTGGTCATACATCTTGTGGAGTTTACCCGAATGGCATACCAATAGGTGGTGACGGGAGGAACAGGTTGCCTACCTCAGTACGTGCACCAATCCCACAACCCGAGGATGATCCCTTGGCTCGCCTTGAGCAAGGAACACCTGGAAGGGCACAGACATGTGCTACGGCCACCGACACAATCATTGTGTCTAAGGCAGGCCAGGGATCGCAAAAGGATCCAACGTACATCACCAATGAACTGAACCTTTGCAAGACGCCAAGGCATACGAGCATTTTCTCGATGCTCTTGAGCGTAACCAGCTCACCAAGAGCGTGCTTGCCCTCAAGTAATACGTTCATCCTGATGCATTCAGCAACATGTTGAACATCATGGGTATGTTGGTGGCTGGTGGCTTGGCCGAAAAGCCTGATCCCGTCCACCCATTGCAGGGTTGCAAAGCTAGGCATCCATCACATGATGATGCTCACAACTTGACGGGTGACACCCATGATGATCGATCGATGGGCCCGAGCGGCTCCCTTTGTTTTCATCAGGCTGAGAAAGCGACAAGCAAGAAGCACCCTTAGGATGTTAATGCAGGATTGGGCGCTGAGATTTCAAAGGCTCTCAAGCGCCTGAGTGACTATCCCAAGTTTGGCTTATCCAAGCACATGGACTTGGGCAATTGGAAGCCATGCATGAAATCTTTTCTTGAGCTCCATAACATCAAGCAATGAGCTTGGGGCGCCATTGGACTAGCTTGCCTTGACAGCGCAACGCTCTCATTGGTGAAGAACCGGCTGAAAATGTTATACAAGGAAACACCTCAGTCGGTCCCCAGACCTCACTAGGAAGACTTGTGCAAGATCCTCATGGACTTGTATGGTCGGTATTCTGTCTCCCAGCAAGCGTCCGTGCATCTATAAAAATCCGCCAGGATGACCGCAAACCTGCAGAATACCTCCAATATTTGGACAAAATCACTGATGAGGACCATCATATGTGGCAAATCGTGGAATGGCTTACCAACACCCTTTCCAACGAGTCCCTTGCTCATGATTATACGCTGGACCCCCAAGGCAAGCCGTGGACCAGTTATGCTGAGCTGCGTGACTTCATCCTCGTGAAGTACAACTCTATGCCGGCAAAGTATGGAATGAACACACACCGTGGCCAGCATCACCAGCATGGCAGCAACAAGCGTCAGCACTCTCCTCAACGTGGTGAGCGTAAGCTCCCTCGTACGGGTCGGGTAATCACAAACCCTCCAAGTCGCAGGACAACCACAAGGAGCATGCAGATAGCAAGGCCAAGACAGGTACCCTCACCTGGTACTACTGTGGGAAGACTGGGCACTATGCGTCTGAATGCCACAAACGTCTGAAGGATCGTGCTGGTGGAAACACCAATGAACGGGGCGAAGACAAGCATGATAAGGGAAAATGAAACCAACAAAACACCAAGGGCATCAATGGTGGTTGCGGACTAGCAGGCCATGGAAAGGGTCTTTGGATCCCCTTGTGGCCAAAATTGGACAACCATTAGGGGTTGTGGCTGAGAGATCCTTGGATATTGAACGCGCTTTCATTTTCCATGATGATGATGTGAAACAGTTGGAACGCCTCATAGGAGCTTTGTTTTCTGCTGTTTTCTGCTCCTCCATGAGCAATGAATCTTTGTATCACTCTAGCCGTTGTCCACTCTTGCATTCATCATTAATGAATGCTTGCAAAATTGCACTTGCTTCATTGCAAAGTAAACCACATGTGACTCTGTTGAGCTATGTCGTAGCACAGAAAACTTCTGTGTGTACCACTTGCAGGCCAAGCCTCCAAAGAGCTTGTTTGCACGCTCCTGACATACAATGATGACAATGCAACTTGCAGGTCTTGTGGCTGGAGCACGTATGCAAGTCCTAGTTGACACATGTGCTGATGACGAGTTCATTAGTGCCTAGGATTGAAATGCACGCCTTGTGAGGTAAAAGCCACCATTGGTGAAGACCAGGAAGTCGATGTACTCGGCACATGTTGGGGAAGGCTCAAGCTAGCAGCTCTCACAACAATCTTCAACTTTACTGTCATTGAATTGACAGATTTTTTTTACGTTGTTTTGGGTGATCCTTGGCTTAATTAGCACAAGGCCAACATGAGTTGGGTCACAAAGACTCTCACTGTACAAAAAGGCAAGTGATCCATCACGCTTTTGCCAATGGATCGCATAAAGTCCTCTCACAAGATTGAACAATCCGTACTTACGGCGCTTCAATTGAAGCGATACTTGCGTAGAGGGCACAATGTGTTCCTAGCGCAAGTTTGTAAGGTCAATGACGATGATCCACCATTCTGCTTGATCCTCTCTCCTTGAAGAGTTTTTTTTACGTTTTTGGCCCACTCTCGGATGGCCTACCGCCAGAACGGGATGTTGGTCATACGATCCCTCTTGAGCCAGGAGCAAGGACATCATTTCGGCCCATGTATTACACCATTCGTGCTGATCGTGAAGAAGCCAAACAAGAGGTCAAAGAATACTTGGCCAAGGGATGGATTGAATCCAACAGCTCTCCATTTGGAGCTCCTATCCTTTTTGTCAACAAGAAGGATGGAGGGTTGCGCATGTGTGTTGACTATGGTGTGTTGAATAGCTTGACGGCTACAAACCATTATCCCTTGCCAAGGATGGAGGATCTCTTTGACCAAATTCAAGGTGCAAAGGTGTTCTCTTTCCTTGATCTGGCTCAAGGATATCACCAAATTCGGATCACTGAAGAAGATGTTCCTGAAACTGCATTTTGTACACATCTGGGACATCATTAGTTCTGAGTGTTGAGCTTTGGTCTTACCAATGCCCCAAGCCACAATGAATCACATTTTTTGTGACCACTTGGGCAAAACTATCTTGGTGTATCTTGATGATATCCTGGTGTTCTCAAAGAATCATGAAGATCATGTACAACATCTGTGTACCGTGCTCGAGATCCTCCGCAAAGAGAAGTTCTTTGCCAAGATGGAAAATTGTGCCTTTGCACAACCCGAGCTGCAGTAATTGGGCTTCATCGTAGGCAGCAAAGGAATCCGAATGGATCCTTGCAAAGTGCACGCTGTTGTGGACTGGCCTCAACCATCAAATGTGGGCAATATACGAGCCTTCCTAGGCTTTGTGAATTACATTCGTCGCTTCATGCAAGGCTAATCTAGCCTTGTTTCCCCACTCACAGCCCTCACACTTAAGGATGCAAAATGGACATGGTCTGATAAGTGTGAGCATGCATTTGTGCATGTCACAGAAATGCTGATATCTGCACCGGTGCTTGCACTCCCGAATCCCAAAAAACCAGGGGGATGTGTTGACCGGAGTGCAACTCAACGGGTCTGCCACATTTTTTGTGAAGTAAAGTGTGGTGAGAACCGTGTTGACCGGAGTGCAAATCAACGGGTCTGCCACATTTGTACGACCAGGTCAATATTCCCACTGGAAGTGGAATCTGCTCAAGTGCTTGCTCCAACGAGCTTGTCACCAAGGATGGGCTGCCGTTAAGCATCATCTCTGATCAAGATATGCAATTTTCAAGTAAGTTCTGGCAAGCCCTGGCACCTGCCAAAAAATGTCCACTGCTTTTCATCCACAAACAGATGGACAGACTGAAAAGATGAACCAAACTCTGGATCAAATACTCCGGATGTACATGGACCCTTTGACGGACAACTAGGATGAGTTTCTCAGTCAGCAGAGTTTGCCTACAATAACTTTGTTCATGAATCCACAAACATGAAACCATTCTTTATGAATTACGGCCGGCATCCGATGGTACCCGTCTCCTTGGTGAGGCGTGGGGGCGGCGGAAATCAATTACCGTCCGCCCAAGCCTTTGCCGATCACATGGACACTCTTCGTCGAGAAGCACATGAATACCTTCATGCATCAAAGTAGAGCCAAAAGGCCTATGCCGATGTTGGTCACCGTGACATCACTTTTTTTGTCGGCGGCCAGGTGCTTTTGGGAATAATGAACATGCGTCTCAAGACGCCTGGAGTAAAGAAGATCCTCCCTAAGTGGGTCGGACCATTCAAGGTCACTCACAAGATTGGTGAAGTTGCTTACTGGCTTGCTCTTCCAAAGGTCATGAATACCCATGATGTGTTTCATGTCAGTCTTCTCGCACCTTACCCATCATCAGGAATGGTTCAGCCACCGCCTATAATGCTTGCAAGTGACGGTCAGTACAAGGTACATGGGCTCCTCCAACACTGCAAATGTACACATGGTAAACATGCTGTGAAGGAATAACTCATGAGCTGGGTCGGTTGTGGACCTGAATACATCAGTTGGGAGCATGAGATTTGTGTCCCAGCCGCTATGATCAAGGACTTTTGGCAAGACCAGGCTGCTTGCTTTTGCACTCGTGCCCCCGGGGGTACGACCCTGGCACAAGCCCCACCCAGGGAACCTTCACCTGTCAGATTACAGACAAGAGAACAACGGCAGCAATCTCGGACACATGGGGATGCCCAGGCTGATGGTCGCAAGGACACTCCTCGCAAGAGGGGGAGAAAGAGTTAGCCATGCAGTTTTTTCTTTTGTGAACTTGGCTGATCTATGTGCGATCTTGTGCTCGTGAAGGATATCAATCTCAATATTTTGAGTTTTCTCTCCCTGTGCAATGGCGCATGGTCCAATGGATGCACTTAATGGTTTTTTTGTTGACCAACAAAGCATGTCTCCTTGCGGTAACATCCAATCTAGACCCTCCTGAACCAAGGAAGGTTTACAGTAGAGGGGGAGGAATGTAACAAGCCTGGCATAAACTATGCCACTTTTTTACGTGACATTGACTCATTCCGAAATGGTCTGCCGTGTACTTTTCTTTCAAAGACAGGGGTATTTCCCATTTTGGTTGTTGGACGGCAAGGGGGACCCCTCGCCAAACAGCCTTGCAAAGGGAAGCTTTGTAGAAGCTTCGTTCTTGCAAAAGGGTGACTGGATAGTGCCTTGCACTATCCGGCCATCACTGAAGGTCTTGCAACCTCCAGTGACAGAACGCGAGTCCATCGGGAGTGTTCGCGATGAGCTACGCGGGACCCGTGCTGATGCATTGGGCATGACCCAATGCGACATTGCGAGGGGTCCCCGTCCATCAAGGGGCCCCTCACGAGGCCCCTTGCCATGAAGAAGGGGCTCATGAGGGGCCACCGGCGGGCGTTCCGATGGGAACACTCCGCTGGATGCCACCTCCACTCAGTGGCATGGGAAACATGTTTCTACAACGTGTTGGCCATGCCATCGGACGAGGGGCGCCGAGTGGTGACAAAATGCCCTTGCACGTGTGAAGATTTTTTATCACCACCTCTCCATCCTTAATCACGGTGGAAAATTAGGGTTTCCACGTGGACAACATAATGTAGTTTAAAGGGTTGACTTGATGAGAGAAATGAATCTAGTCGAGCCGCTTCAACCCACCGGCAAAATGGGCGGATAGAATGATATCCTCCATTCTCCCTCTTGGGTTGCCCTATGAAGAGAACGGACTCCGCATCCCGACCTTGCTTGGAGCATACTTGTGAGAGGAGTCATTCGTGAGAGGCTTCACTTCACGGAAAAGTTAATCTCCATGACAAACCTGTGCGGTTGCTATGAGTGATTGGGTCCTGAGAACTCACTCACCCAAAGAGGCTTCCACCCCAGTTTACCCGCCGTGTTACAAATACCCAAGGACAACTACATCCATTTGTGGTGCCGTTCATCTCAGCCGATAGGCCTGAGGCGACAATTTGCTACACCTTCTTGGACTGACTATTATGAGGGCCTACGTTTTGGTTCCACATTTGGTCACAAAACAGACCACGTCCTCTAATTTAAAGTTATCCTTTAAGTTACAAAATCATTGAAACTACCTTGCAATTCATAATGAAATGAACAATAATTTTCATTCTCATGTTGCTCTGTTTTATCCTTGATTAGCCATACAAACTTGTGTGAATCATTATCTTTAATGACGCAAATGTTTTGTTATCTTGGACTACATTGAGCTCTAGTTCTTGTGAAAAATATATGTGTTATGCTTCATACCAATAATTCTTCCCTTATGCATTTATGGACAAGGAAAGAAAGAATCTATAAGTTAAAGACCAGAACAGAGACTGGTAAACCTTCTGTGACAAAATGAGGAATGGCCACACAGAGATTCAGGCTACTTACAAAAAACAAACCTTGTGTTGATACTAGTTCTTGAAATAAGTGGCAAGTCCAATCACCTAAGACCGTAAAATTCTGTACCTGTCCGTAACAAAGTAATTTACCCAACATTCTGATCATGGCACTTATTGTTCGGATACCCGCATCGCATGCACTATTAAGCTGACATGTTCGCGAGTGGAATTTTTCACACGTCATATCCAACTCACTAAAAGTTATGGGTGGGAGACACATGAGTAATAGGTCTCCTCAAAGCATGATCAAACATTGAAAACTAGATGTAACATACTAGCATGCCATTCCTTCTTAAAAATGAATGGTATGTCGTGTATAGTTTTCATGCATGTACACATTTTTCGGAATCATGTGGGGTTCCTTCGGGAATCATAACGTCATGCTCACAAACATTTACGTAGGTTTGGGTCGCCATCCGCCCCGTGTTTCAGATTTACGTCACCATTAGCCCCGTCTTCAAAACTTGGGTCTACATTTTTTCCCGCATCGCAATGCCACTTCTCCATTGAACCCGTGGGGCACAGGTCCATGTCCATTTGAACGTGGTGATGATTATGTCCTATTTTGCGAGCGGATGGATGTGTAAATTGAATAATTTTTGTGAAATGAATGGTAACACTTTTCAAAGTGAACGGTTGAAAAACATCCGGGTTGGGGTTCCAAGCGCAATGCCGGGGAGGGGGGTGGGGGTGGGGGGACGTTGATGGGGAAGGGGGAGTGGCCGTTGAATGTTGCGGCATTTAATGTGTGTTGAATGTGACAAGTTTTCAACTTCAACAGGAATCTATTTGTCACCACTATAGACGTGAAAAACAACACGCGGATTGGCACATAATCTGTACGCTGAGATCTTGTTTTGGTCTTTTTACATCCGTTTTTCAATTTAAGTGAGTATCTGCCATATACCCATCCAGATTCTTCATACCTCATGGATCACCCGTAATTCAATGCAATTCATCCAATTGACGGAACGGATGGTACAGTCGGTACATGGTGACCGAATTTTTATGTGGGGTCGAATGGCGATTGACTTTCTTGAGTTGGGGAGAATGGCGACCTGTTTTCAAAAGACGGGTTGCATCACACTGGTTCTCGCAAAATTTGGGGTTCCGAAGGAATTTCCTGTTCCTAAATGATTTGGTTTAGGCGCGCTAGCTTACGCTGTCCAAGGAGAAGTTGTCGATCGAGTCACATGCTTGGTTATGATGTTCAGAATCGGTTTTATAAAAGGCCTTTGTTGGGGTTGCATAGTAACCCTATGCAATTGGTTCGGTAGCCAAGAATCTGTGTTGACGTCAGAAAATCCGCTGCACAATGACTTCCGCCATGGCAATTCTCTCTGGGTTTGGTATTCGTGTCCACCAACAACCCATTACATATATTCCAGGCATTGGTTTCTACACTTCTTTTGCGTCCGGACGACAGTCTCTCACCTGGCCCAATTAACGAGGTATTCCCTAACAACTCGCAACCGGAGTTTTTGCTCTTGATGTTGGGGTAGAAAAAGAACGTCGTATTGGCCGTCGGCAACAAATTTTGCCAGTGGTGGTTGAATGGTTTACTCTGCCGTGTATGGAGCCAACAGGCTCACATGAAACACGTCATGTATCTGCATGATTGGTAGAAGCAACAATCGGTATGCTACTGGCCCGATGCGTGCAACGATGGGAAATGGCCCAGTCCACTTTGGTAGACGTTTTTGCACCCGTGACGACTTTAGCCAAAGATTCTTAGTGCTGAGCAACACTTCGTCACCGATTTCAAACAGGACCTCACGGCAAATTTTGTCAGCACATGCCTTTTTTTGTTGTCGAGCAGCATGAAGGTGACCCTTTATCTCCTAGATCAAGGATTATATGTGCTTGGCAAAGGCTTGAGTAGAAGGAACATGTCTTTCAGTACTCCCACTCTTCACCAATGAAGAGGCCACCACTAGATGCCGACTAATGTGCAACAAGAATGGTATGAATAGTTTCCACTCGTTCACTGAGTTATTGACCACAAACGCTTCCGGTGCTAGGATTTTATCCCAGTCAATCATGGGAGGGTCCGCGTACATATGGAGCATTTGTTCTAGAGTGGGGTTCATGCACTCTATTTTTCTGTCAGTTTGAGGGTGAAACACTGTCGACATTTGCAACTTGCTGCCAAAGAATTCGTGCATCTTTTGCCAGAACTTACTGGCAAAATTTCTATCTCAATCAGAGATAATGCGCAACGGCAAGCTGTGGTACTCTACGACACCCTAAAAAAAGAGATGAGTAGTCTCCTCTGCGTTCATAGTAGTGGTTGTATAAATGAAGTGTGTCATCTTTGTTAGAAGATCCAAAACTAAAAGTATTGCATTTTGGCCCCGGGCTGTGTCCGGGAGACGAGTAATGAAGTCCATAGTGATGCACTCCCATGGAGTCTCGGGAATGGGAAGGTGTTAGAGGAGTTGAGCAGGCTTCTTGTTACTAGCCTTATTCCAAGGACATGGGTCGTATGTCATGCAACACTTATGGACATCGACCCTCCATCCTGGCCAATAATAGTGGTCCAAGAGTGCCTGTCTGGTTTTTCAAGGTCCCACATGACCTACGACCGGCGGGACATTGAACTATGAGATAACATTCACTCGAAGGTCTCCAGGGTGTGGCACAAAAACTTGTTGTCTGTGCAAAAACATTCTTGTGACCTCCACCAATCCATACATGTCTTGATTATGAGAGTCTTGAAACCAAGAATCCACACAGTATCTCATCTGGATTTTGGTGAAAAAACTATTGTAGTGGATAATCTCTTTAGGTGGTTTCCGCAAAGGTTTAGGGGACCCTGATGTTTGCAATATTACTTTTGCAATGGCCATAAAACACCCACCAACCTTGGTGGTTGTTTTAATTTCTAGAGTCTATTGGCACAGTGGATCAGCTACATTGATGCATCATGGAAGATGTTCCTATGTGAACAAGAATTAGCTCAGGTATTTGCTCCAACGCCCTTGTCGTCTTGACAAGTCTGGTTGTGTTTGGAAAAACACCAATGGATTATGGTCGGTCACGACCATCACACCCCGTTAAGTGGCAATGCCACATCTTAAAAGTGTGTACAATCATAAGGAGCTCTTCATGCCCAGTCGTGTACCGCATTTTCGCAAGGATGAGCTTCCGGCTCTCATACGCCACTAGGTGACCGTTCTGAATGAGGACGGCTACATGTCGTACCACCTACACATTACATCAAACTTCCTACGGTTGCGATGGATCCGGAAGAGCTGATACATGCACTGTAGATAAAAGCAAGTTGAATTGGAGAGAGACGTTCTTGCAATCAGTTGTCCATTCCCAACGTATGTATTTTTGGACGAGCCTGGTTAGCGGTGCTACCAGGGTCAAGTACCCTTCCATAAACCGTTGAGAGTAGTTTGCAAGACTGAGAAAAGATAAAACGTGCCAAATATTTTCCAGGCGTGGCCAGTTCCCAGGGCTTGGACCTTTTGTGGGTCAACTATGATACTATCCTTGCCGACAATGTGTCCAATGTATTTGAGCTCATCTTATGCAAACTTGCACTTGCTCACTTTTGCGTAGAACTCTTGTTCCCAAAGGATTGCGTGTTCTTTGCGCAGCTGTTCTATGTGCTCCTCCACGGAATTGGAGAAAACTAGGATGTCCTCTAGTTTAACCAAGACAAACTAGCCGAGTTGCAGGGCAAATGTTTAGTTCATTTCTCCTTGGAATCTTGCTGGGGCGGTCGTTGGCCCAAAGCATAAAACTCAGAAATGATAGTGACCCATGTACATTCGAAACGCAGTTTTGGGAACATCATCTTTCGTAATGCAGATTTGATTCTGCCATTGAGACAAATCCAAGGACGAAAATATTTTTTCCCTTTGGATTTGGTCAAACAGTCCTTCATCCACAGTATGGGGAATCCATTTTCACGGTTGGCTTCTTCAGCGCCTAGTGCGGATCAGCACACCGTACGGCAAGCTATTTGGCTGGATCCACCCATTTACAAGGTACTCTTTAATTTGGCGTTTGGCCTCTGGCCTTGCTGCCGGACTAAGACGGTACATGAATGGAGGAGTCGCGTCCAGTTGCAGCAGAATCGTGTGGCCCATGTGTCGTTCCGGTGGAAGCCCAGGCAGTGGGTCTTGGAATACACCCAAGAACTCCGCCAATAGATATTTGATCTCTAGTGGCATTTCCTCTTTCAATTTTTCCTCCAATTTCTATAGTTGAGCGAAGAAGTATCGTCAACCTTGTTGGATATGTCTCTTGACCTGCATTGCAAACAAGTTATGCTGGACCTTTAGTCTGGTTGGTGACAATTTTGTATTCGGAATCAGCGTAAAGCGATGCTTTCCCTTTTGAAAGATCAAACTCTTTCATTCAGAGCACATTAAAGCCTTGTTTTCACAAAGCAAAGGATTGCCTAGCACCACGTCAAACAGGTCAAGAAGGTTGAGTACCTTCAATGTGATGCTCTGTGTGTACCCTTGAAAAACTATTTTCTGCTTTTCAGGTACCGATCACTGGTACCGTACGGTTGTCACCAACGACAACTACGCCATTCAATGGCTCATACTTCAAGAAAACCTGTTGAGTAAAGCCAAGTTTAACAAAGGAGTCATATCCTCAAGTGTTAGCCAGTATGTTTACTGGAACATGAGCTATGTTTCCTTTGAATTGCATCGTCATGTTGCCTCTACTCTTGCGAGCGAACAAGCTTGATGACGCCAAGCCAAGTTTATGAAAAAAACATAATCTATACGGTAGATGCCACAGCTCCCATGAATGGCTCATCAAGTCCACATCTTGTAGGCACGTATAAACTCAGCTAGTACCTTCTAGTCTTTGAATTCGACTGGGTCAAAATCATTGACCAAAGGTATAGCGAAGGTGATTGAACTAACCGCTTTGAGGGTGTTTGGTTTTATCACTGTACCACAGAACTTCTACATAGTGGTTGGTGTCGCCACCACTAAGCATGTCCGATCATGCATCTTGTCCGAAGATGCCATGTTTAGTGGGAAATGACTGTCAGCAAGTGTAGGATGAGGTTCAACAAGAGGGGAGAAAACAACAGAGAAGTTGGAACTCGTAGAAAACTTGAATTGTTCAACATCCTCGTCTAAAGAAATGAACCCACACTTGTGATCCAGTTATACCTACGAGTGTTCCGCACTAACTGAAGAAATTGAGATCGTTGAATGCCAGTTGAAAGGTTTTCTTGACAGTCGCACCAGTCACAAATCTTCTGCTCTCAAAGAACCAGTTGTGAGACACAACACCAGAGAGCAACCCAGTGACACCAGAGGAGAGAATATGGTCTTGTACAATAGAGAAAAGTAAGTTCAAGAATGTGCTACTGCTGATTTTTATCCGGTGCTTGCTTGGCTGTCCCTCGCTGCGCCATTTGTCCCACTCACTGACACAGTGCCAGTCGGCAGCTGCAGTCTTGAGCCGGCTTGTCGGTTCAGTATCCATCTTGAGGGTGCGGTCACACATGTCTAAGTATAGGTTGGTGGAACCTCCCCTAATCTTGGCTTCGATCAACATTTATAGCTTGGTCATGGTCCATTGATGTAGATATGATCAGGCAGAGTTGTCCGTCGATCAATCGGTAAAGATATCGTCAATTGATAATAGTCCGAGAGATGTCTGCTGTTCTTGTGTGTGTCGCTTCGGTGTTTGCTGTCGATGGTACACGTCAGCACACCTCGCTTCTCCCCTTGCCTCAGGACCACTGCTCACTGTTGTGCATTGCTGGTCAGTACATATGCAGTCTGTCATAGTGTTGTTGTCGAATCACAGGTACAAAGTGGACAGGGCGAGGCATGGGATTACCCTCTCTCCTGATCCCAGTAGATAGAATAGAGCAGGGTAGAGTAGGTAGGCAGAGGGTCAGGCAAGAGAGTGGCGCCTCTCCCCTGGTCCTCTATATTGCTCCACTTATCTTCCCTTTTTGCCCATTGGGTACACATACCTAAAAGCTACTTTTCCAACACTAACGACACTCAGGAATGGGAAAAACCCCCCTTACGACCCTGTCTGTTACCACGGTCGCACCCATTGCCGTGACTACAACCCTGTCCACGGCCCTGTCCGCGACCTCATGTTGTACCATCCCCACAAGATGCTGCTATTGCGGCTAATTCCGTGACCTCTTGTTCACCACTGGCAGCCTCTGGACAGTGAGCCCTAAAGTGACTAAGCTACATAGAGTTGTGGCATAGTCTGTCACAAAATACTGTGTTGCAACTCTCCCGCGCTGCCTGCAGCTTGTCATTGTTGTGGCTACACTTCTTGACTGGAGGGTTTACAGGCTACTTGCCCTTGGCCCCGCGCCATTGTCCGGCTGCCCCTCCAGCCCCCTCAGCATCCATGCGCATTTTCCGGTCTTGCTGTCCACGCGCGTTTGACCATGTGTCTGAGTAGTGCTTCAGGTTAGCCGAATACACTTCACTCATGTGGTCCTGCAACGCTCTCCAGCTTGTCCAAACCTGGCTGGTTACAGTTCTGGTGGTCTTTTCCTTGAGCTTCTTGCCGGCAAGACCATCATGCAAGTTCTCTAGTAGCATACACTCCTGGTACTTGAAGGTCTAAGTACCATCGTCCTTGGTAAGGCTTTTGGCTTCCTCCATGTGTGCTGTGAACTCGCTCATGTAGGCTTGGAGCATGCTGCCCAGCTGCCTGAAGTCCTTGATCCTGTGGAAGGCAAGCTGTGCCTCCTCACGCTTCGTGCACTTTGTACGCATGATCGCGCAGAATACCTTCCACGGCATAGGCTGCCACTCTAAGGTGCGGCTACTGTGCATCTCACTCATTGATCACGTACTTGAAGAGCTTTTCTACAAGATGCGTCGTGGCAAGGTCACTCCATTGACTGAGTGGAGCCTTCTGGAAGATCTCCGCACTATAGAGGAAGGGCGTGTTCATAACTCACTCCAAAGTTGTTGAGGTAGGCAGGATGTCATTGCCACTGACGGTGGCATCGGCACCTGCAGCAACTGTGATTATTGCTGCATCTGTACCTAGATCACGGTCTACAACGCCTTGTCAAGATCATTGCATTGGTAGCTTCCCTTATGAGCGGCCAAGTGCTAAACATGGCGATCGAGGTCGAGGTCCGTGATGCTCTGCCCAACGTGGGCCAGCAGGTTGGCGAATGCAAACTCCAGCTCTGATGTTGTCGAAGTATCGGTGAAAGCCTCCAAGACATCACGCTGTCCGTACATCTTTACCCACTGTAGGAAGGTATGGTTTGCATACATGCCTCCAAGGAGTCCCACCTTTTGAAGGAGGCTGTCGTCAGTGACGTTGCTTGAGTGGGCATTGGTCTACCCCATTACGACCACATTGGAGGAACGGGGTTCCACCCCAACTCCTCCTGGTGGTACTTCACGTCCACCGTCGATGGTGATCTTGAGTCTTCCAACCGCCTCAGCAACCAACTCAGCAAGTTTTTTACGGTCATCGCAAACTGCCTTTGCGGCGATGTCATCCGACTCATTCTCACAAGAACTTCCCGCGTGGCTGCTTTTGGCACCTTTGCTACTCTTGGCAATCTCGTTGCTGTCGGCAACATCTGGCGATTTGGGAAGCATCATGCCCTTCTCAAGCAATCTGCTTAACTTTGCCGCACGACGATGGCGATGATCGCGATCCTTGTTGCCTTTTCCATCGTCCGCATCGTGCTCTTTGTTGGGGTCCCTGCCCAGGTTATCCTCCTCCAGCGAATCTTCTGTCACGTGGAGGTCACCCACATGCGCGTCAACAAGCTTGTTGTGCACTTTTTTGGCTTCCGCAGGCTTCTCAGTGTTGTTGTGGTTGGCGGCAATCGCCTTTGACGGTACGGTTGTCTTTGATTTGGCAACTGTGCACATGGTGGCGGTTCCTAAGGCCTGGAATCCGCCGAGGGCGTATGGTGATGCCATCACCACCTTGCCCTTGTTGGTCTTTGACGGTCTGGCACTTGCCATCTCGTAACTTGTGCAACTAGCACGTGAAGACCATTGTGAGGGTCACCTAACAACTTTGAGGAGGTGTCGCCTCCCAAAGTCTACTTTCTCTCATGATCGGAGAGGCAATTATGAATTTTCTTTGTATCTTCCTAGGCCGCCACGGTCGGTTAACCACATAGTAGAAAATTCCTGTTATTCTAGGCCACCACAGTCAGCACAAGCACATGAATTTTGGAATAAGTTTTCTGAAGCCGTGACTCACCGCACTTGGAAGTGACTAGAATCTAGGAAAATAGAAAATTACACTTCAAGGGAATGGTAAGAAATGTGAGTACCGCTCACAAAACAAGGGCAAAGAGTGAAAGAGGAATTCTAACAATTCCTAGTAACTCTTTCACTCCTTGTTCTAAATTCTTGTCTTCCTCTTCTCTTCTTGCCTTCCTTGGCCTCCTCTTCACGTTCCTTGATGCCTCTCACGTTCCTTGGTAGCGTGTCCCTTGAGCCGACAGCATTGGAGAAGCCATAACAAACTTCAATTAGTAACCATCCTTCATTTTTAGGGTGCTCTCAGGCCGTGAGAGTCCCTTATCTTGAGAAAGGGCGCAGTCCTCATTTTTGGATAAGGAGGAAGGAAGGAGTCATAAAAGAGGGGAAACGTTAGTGGTTTGGAGGTGGACACTCCCCATCCCTTCCCACTAAAATTCCACTAGCCCCCGAGGGATAAGAGGAAAACCAAAGGCAGGAAGAGGGATAACTAGAGCTCCTGAAGAGCTTTCTCTTGCACTTTACAGTACTTATAACACATGAGTGTAGACGTCGTACCCCGTTATGGAATTTTGGCTACTGCTTGCAACTGCCAGCAGCATTTCATATACGACATAGCCGCTGTTTCCGTCGCACCCTTGGTCGTGGGGGTTGTCTGGCTCTATGAACCACCATCATGGATGCTGTCTCCAGCTCTTGCACTTAGCTTGCCGTCGAAGTTTGTCGAATGGCATCAAGAGCTTGCTCGATGGGTTTTCCCCTTCGCGTCACTCTGGGGCGATCGTTTTTTAGGACCTGTGCACGGAGACTTGAGTATTTCAAGTCTCGTGAGGCCCATTTCTGTTTTTACTTTAGCCCCTCATTCTGGGTCCAAAACAAGGGGTCATTACCCCGAACTCATGAGTTGCCACGAGTTTTCCGGTGTTGAAACTTGTAGTTCTTCGTAAACAAACTCGAGTTTCATTTTTGATGCGCCAGCGCAAAATCATCGCGTGCGATGCATGATCAGTAAATTTCCACCAACTTTTCTCGTGTGCATCTTGCTCCTTGATCTCACCCTTCCTCCCCCTATTCCCGGTCCTTGCTCGCTCACTTACAAGGAGGGAAATCAGGGGCAAGGGCAGAAGGCCAAGAGGCATTGCCCTCAAGGCCCTCGCGACCCCTCAGCCGATGATCGGGTTGAGGCCGCGATTGGTGGCTGACGACTGGCTGGCCGGTCACTTGGCCGGTCGCCGGCTGTCCAGCCGGCCGGCAACCAATTGGCCGGCGGCCAAAGAAGTGATGGCTGCTGGCCAACCCTTGCTAACGCGAGGGATGGTGTACAACTATCTCTTGCTTAAGCAAGGAGGGAGGGCCTAACCAGGCCTCCTGCTACACCTGGATTTAGTGTATTGCTACGCAACCCCAATGCACGCCTACGTAACCCCGATTGGATTGGGTTTCTACGTAACCCCAAAAAATGGACATGGTGGGTACCTTTGCCTAAACTCCTTATTGCCCCCATTTTTTTATGACCATGTCTGAGATGCCCCGATTCTGAGAAAAATAGCTACGTTACCCACATTAGAGACAATTATAACTAGCTCTCTCCCAGTTTCATTAGTTTCCCAACTTGTTCCTATTAAAAAAAAATGCATACATTGCCGCCATTATTTTCACGGAATATCGAAGGTTTGGGGTTACGGATGACGATGTTGGCGGTGGCCTGAGAGGATGTCATCATTCAAAGGTACGGCACAAAACAAATGAGACAGTCCCACGTCTGGTCCTCGTTCATCAGCCTCAATTAGGAAAAACAGATCAACAAGCACAACGAAGCTGTAGATGAATATCTTACACTTGCCGTTTGTGCACAAATCGATCAAGAACTCTTGCACCCCACAACCCTACCCCCACCCATCCAGAACGCCCCATCGCCCCGGCACGATCAAACCTCGTAGAGACATGGAGGACAAAAAACCGCTACGAAAAGAAAGCGTGAGACAACCCTTTCGCACTACATATGACTAATGTAGCACTCAAACAAACAAAAACACTTTCCTAGCTGTGAAATAACATATGCGTACACGTATACATATTCATATACATATGCATATGGGTAAACATGTAAATATACATTCACGTATACATAGTATTAAACATACACATCTACACATTCATATCAAAATGCAGATGTGTATACGTATACATATACAAAAACATATACATATACATATACATATACATATACATATACATATACATATACATATACATATACATATACATATACATATACATATACATATACATATACATATACAT
>SZWC01003580.1:0-13694 GCA_023375785.1 Penium margaritaceum
TGGTACTCGTGCTGCTGCTGCTCCTGCTGCTGCTGCTGCTGCTGCTGCTGCGTGTGGTGATGCAGATACTGCAACGTCCGCAAGGGAGAGAGGGTCTTCGGATCTGGAGATGGCACCCCCATTTCCGTCAACTCTCGAGCTGCACCGCCTAGACGCAGGTGAAGCAGTACAACGACAGGCGTTCGACACACCCCCTGCTGCTGCACCTCGGCAGCAGGGCAAGCTCGATGCGCTTCGCGCTCTTCCACGCCTCCTTGTCCGTCTGGGACCAGAGCCCGGTTGAACTTTGGGTCAATTAAGGTGCGTTTGGTTAGCCCCGCCTAGAGCCTGACGGTCGCGGTGTTCTGCGTTTTGACCGCTACAGACGCGTCCTTACCAACCGTTACTCCAACCAGCGCGGTTGACCACACCACCAGTGGACTTCAATGCTGTCGGACTTCGCCCCCCCCACGGTAGTTTCAGCATAACTTACGGAAGGTAATACGATCCGGACTGCGACGTCCCAGGTCGCAGTCTTGTGCGTCCGCCAGGCTCTATGCGGGCCTATCCAAACTTCGGCTAGTACGACTTCGCATACTACTACCAATAACAAGAGCGTGTCGAATAATATATCCAGCGTCGTGAAGCAGAGCAAACTTATTCACGCTGCTTAGAACTTGCTTCCGCTCTACGACCAAGGCGGAAATATATCTGAAATAGACAAACCAACATTCCGAGCCAAACGCGGAAAACAAGTTCCACATTAGGCATTATAAAACAATTAAGGGAAAACCACAATGAACACGTAAACATGTACAAAAACGGAAAATAATTCAATGAGTAGCATTAAGGGTACATTTATCCCTCTGATTAAAAAATAATATGTTTTCTAAAATGGATTTATGCGAGGTCGTGAAAAACTACTTAAAATACATCATAGTTCTTTTCGTAAGGCAGAGAAAAAACTTGTACTTGTTGACAAAAAAAGATCAAATAATAGCCTCAACATTAAATTTGAAATTATTTATGGTGGTTTAAATTTTAACAATAAATAAATAAAATCATGTTTTGTTAACTAAATTTCATAAAATCTTAAATGATATAAAAAATGGTGAAAAGGTTTTTTCTAATAGACCAAATAGCTCAAATACCCATAAAACGCAAAGTGTGACTCTGATCCGCCCGGTAGCGGCAAAAACAATACTGAAAATCCTAGTCAAAAATCATGCTCGCTTGCGGCATGCGTCGACGGGCGAGCATGAAAAAATCCTCCATGCAAAGATCGCTCCCACGTGAGAATCGCAAGGGAGCGAAGACCGCTTTGTTCTCATTTTTTTTTACATCGAACTGGTGGGTTTGCAAGACAAAAAAGAAAAAAAAGCGGTCATCGCTCCCTCGCAATCGAGCAAAAACGCCCTTTTTCGTTTTGGGTAACTCTTTGCAAACGCAAACCTATCATTTAAACACACAACCCGCATTCAAACCATACCCCGTATTACATTTGAGGTTTTAGGGTTTTATATTTGTGCGGGCTCCTGTTGGGCCCCGTAGTAGCGGGGCCTAGCAGGTTCCCTTTTGACGCATGGGGAGTCTCGAACTCCCCTCAAACTCTAAACAAACCTCACCCCTCTAGTATCACAAACCCTTCAACGAAAGGGTTTATGATACGAGCGGAGGGCGCCGCATACCATGCGTCGTCAGCGCATGGCATGTGGTCTCGCCATGCAACTTTTTTTGTTTTCCTTGTTACTGTCGTGGCGGTAGCGGCGGCTGATGGGTAAGGTTATTTCTCGCTCAACGACGGGCGAATCACTTTTCTATTTCTACTATTCGGGTATCTCGTGACCAAACCCTTTCTAATGTCAATGATACAATCGAATTTTTTATATTTGTAAAAACATAAAATTAGTATTGATTCAATCCATCTAATCTCAAATAAATCAAAAAGCGAATACATTAATAAAATCCAAAAAAATACTCAAACTACCACGTAAATGAATTCATAATATTTAATTTTCTTCCATTTAATTCTCATATAAAACTCTAAGGATTAGTTTCATTACGAATAATAACGGACATATATTGAGTGAAAATGTTTCATGGAATACCTATTCTCAATCTCATGAAGACCTTGTACACCAATTAAATCGTTGGTGTTCAAAAAACAACGTCAATAGTATAAAAAACAGAATATAAAACATTTCATTTTAGTTTAAATGAGGTCTTCAAAGATCATATTGTAGGCATTATGAAGGAAATGATTTCATTTGTCTCATGACCTAAGTATTCATTCTGTTTTAACATTTTCTGATGTTTTAAATCATCATACCACGAAAGAGATAGTTATTCATCCGAACATAAGAAAAATATTAGTACATTAATTATGTTTCAAATTTACATGATGTTTTAATGATTACTATTGTGGTGGGACTTTAGCATTCGCATTCTTCTTGTGCAAAATTACGTGTTTCATACGCTAAAATGTTCATTGATTTTTGGTGCGAGCTATGAAACAAGGCTTATGTTAAATGTAGATAAAGAACAGGCTCTTTGAATGTAGGATTGATCCCATGATAAGAGAAACATTGTGGTAATGAAAACATTTGTCATAAAATAATTCAATCACTATTCAGCTTAACCTTAGTTTATCAGTATTACAATTTTATTCTCATGAAAACAAAATCTTTTTCCTTTTTATTTTTCATTTTTTGTTCACATTTTCCGAATTTTCATGTACATTTTGTATGCAAAGGGGTTTGTAATTAAATTTTCATTATTTGAAAGAATTTTCCCCTTATACATAACCCAAGCCAAATCATTTCATGTATAACTAAACTTTTTAAGATAGTTTTTGCCATTTAATTTGGAGAAAAGAAAAACAAATTGACATCAATTGGATTCTATAATGGTTCCTTCAATCAATGCTACAAATGTGGAATTCCCCTAAATCTTTACGTTAATAACAATATGATTATTGTGAATTGATGTCATCGTGAAAACTTTAATCATTGTTTCATTATTGTCAATTCTATTCAAATACCGATAAAGATGGAAGACACATATTTTCATTCCATCAATGTTTGTGGGTATTTTTGAAGTCCCATAAATAATTCACTTGCTAAGATAGATGAAATAATTTAAATTTGAAGATCATGTTTTGATAATAAACAGTCTAAAAACAATTATCAGTCATGAAGTACGTATAAGATGTATGAATAAAGTTTCAGTATTCACTACTTTTACTATTCTTACTATGAATAAATTCTAGGAGCTATTTTTATCTCCTCAGTTAATCATTATGCATTTCCCATTCCTTTTTTATATTACTTCCGTTTCTACAATTTTATTTTTGTTCATCTTTGTTTCTCCCTCTTTATTGTAAGAACGCTTCATCTAGACCTTAACCTTAGCTGCTGCTTATAAAGGCTTCTTTTTCTATGTCGGATACATTCTCGCTGCATTCTAGGCGCAGAAACTATGCATCATGGATACGTTTGCTCTACTTCTAGATGTGAAAAATATTATTCAACATGTTATAGTTAAACGTATCTGTTTGCAAAGTCTCACTAGACGAAGTAATTGACCCTTGAATTTTTCGAGGTATGTAGTAGTAATCGATATCGTGGTGCTAAACAAAAAGGGTAGACTTCTACCAGGTGACAACCTGACCAGCCGCCAAGGCATTCGGCGACATCGAAGACGCGTGCTTCTTGGAAGCTCTAGTATGAAAAAACTACTACTAAAAAATGTCACAACCAGTCATGACCACTTGTTTCATCCGACGGTCAATGTGGTTTGTATTTTAATCAAAGCTAAATTGAAAGCCTCACATTCTAGGCCGCAAGAACGACAACATTGAGAGTGGCATGGAAATAATGAAAAAAACATTTTCCCACATTTCCTCACATTAAGTTCGCGTAGGATTTTTGTTATCGGTAATGCAAGACACAACAAAACCCACCTCCAAACCATCTCAAGTATTGCAAATCTAGCGAGGGAGGTTAGGCCAAAAAAACAAATTGATGTATTATTGATCACTAAAAGCCTGGTTCATGAAGACCTCAAAGAAACAAGTCTAGCCGTTCAAGATGGCATAAAACTTTGACCACCATAGCCGGGTTTGCATCTCCGGTAGGCAAAGAACCAAGTAGGTTCAAATTTTCAAAATTCATAAGAGTAAGACACCTCGTATGAGGAAAGAGCCCCAACCAGGATTATTTCATCAATTTATCCTTACTAAAATACAGATAGTAACGCAAAAGGGCGCTCTTTTGCATAGCCAAATTGGCTCCACTACCTGTTTCGTGCAAGACATACACTCTAATCTTTTCGATTGTCATGTCGAAAACAGCCTAGGTAGTGAACACGTAGAAGTTAAGAGGCACTACACACCAGCCACTTACAATTCGTGCAAAGTGTACTTCAATGACAAGTTTTGAAATGAGCAAACATATACATATAAGTGTTGAGATACAAATGAAGCATGGTTTGAGTTGTTGGGTTGATTGTCGAGCGAAGTGTGCGAAGTCGCATCGTGAGAAGGTCCGCCAACAAATCGGGGAGCTTCGAGAATCAACAAAGAAGATGCGAGATACATCTTTATAAATCTAGATTTGTCTGAGTGCATCGAGATGTTGACCGAAAGATTGTGACACTTCATTTGTAGATTCGCGAGAGTGGTCAAAATTTTAAGACAGCTCGAGAAGATTAACAATAGGCAGGGGTAGTTGGCCGGTTTGCCCTCTGCCACCGGAGTGAATATCGTGGTTTTGCCACGTAATGGGTTGTTTGCGTGCTTAAAAAAATGCCCACTCACAAAGATAAGAGACTCGTGTACACCTGGTACATAACACATTCTCCCTTTTAGCCACGACGTCATAGCGCGCGTACAGACTTGGCCCGGTGACGGCAGTAATAGCCTTCCATTAGGTGATCAACGTCTCGAAGATTGTCATAGGGTTCCCAACTATAATGCGCACCGTCATTACCATGCCATTTGACAAGATACTCTGTCGTTTTGTCTTGTCGTTCATGGCCAACGATGTCCTTCATGATGTACTCTTTGTCTTCGGCCACTTGAACGGGAGGTAGAGGATGGACATCTATGTCACTAAAGCTCTCTCTACTATCCTGGTAATTCTACTTACATGGAGCACTGAATGAACTTGCATAGTGTTTGAGGAGTTTGAGTCAGACAACCACGAGAGTTTGCATGCGCTCAATCTCAAACCATCCCAGCTTCTAACAGTCAACTCCGCGGAGTTTGGTGTTTGCCCATTTAAGAAAGAATTTGTTTCCAACCACAAACACGTTGTCGATGCGATGTCAATCACTTGCTTACTTCATCGCTGAATTTGTCTTTAAAAGAATTTGTTGTGTTTCTCTCCAAATTCTAAAGAAGTCTTGGCTTTGAACTTCAACTGCAAGAATACTACTCCAAATTTGTAGTCGGTTCAAAACAAAACGATACCCATCATTTTGCTCAATACATTAGCGTTGTCCATGACAAAAAACGAAACAACAACGGTGCCTAGGTTTTCAAATGAGCAACAAAACATAGAATTGAACTTTTCTCTTGAGGTCGAACGCAACCTACTTGGTGGGTGAAGTTGCGGCTTCCAAAATTGGCCTCATCAATGTCAGAAGTCACCATGTTGCGAGTTTTGGAGTCAACAAGTGTGATATCCAAAGCTTAAATGTTGGCAAGGGTGAACGCAAAAACTCAGAGAAAATCCATAGTTCAACTACGGGTGTTGGGATGTATTGTTTTACTTGCCCGAGCACCTATCGGGCCCCGCGGCAACGAGGCCCGATAGATCCCCTTTCTATTATCGTATAGTGCAAAGCATCTCGCAACCCCCCCTCCAAATATCCGACAAACCCTCATGTTTTGGGGGGAGTTTGGGATTTATATTCTTGCTTTCTCGCGCATCTGTCGTACTCCGTAGTAGGGGGCTCGATAGATCCCCTTTCTTCTATCACAATGTCCATCGCATCTCGCACCCCCGCCCAAACCCTCGACGAACCACTTAGTTATACTGGGGGGTTGGGTTTTGTTTTTCCTTGCTCAGGCATCTTCCAAGCCTCGCGATAGTGGGGACCGACAGATCCTATTTATTCTGTCACAATGTGCGCCGCATCTCGCAACCCCCCCTAAACCCTCGACAAACCCCGTTGTTAAAATGGGGGATTTGGTAGGGTCATTGTGAGCTTGCAGGGAGACTTCATTGCAAAACCCCTCTTCCAAGCTTGCGTTGACGAGCGGAGTTCAACTTTGCCCTCAAAGTCAAAATTCAAGTCCAATCTTTAAAAAAAATGAAATACATGTCAAGTGTGCCCATTTTTTCTCGAAGAACAAAAACCATGTGCACCGCTCTCATTTTGTTTTCGATAATGGACAATGCTGGTCTACCGACCGTAGCAACGAACATGTTTCTACTCCATCTTTTGTATTCTAATCGATGTGTCAGGAAGTTTTCCATACACCACTTCAAACGGAGCTTTACTCGTTGACGTGGATACTAACGAATTATATGCAATTTTGGCAGCCGGAAGTTTTTGTGCCCAATCCATCCTTGAAGGTTCACATAGTGATCGGAGAAGTTCTTCAAGCGTTTGGTTTTTCCGCTCTGCTCAACCGTCGGCTCAAGGATAAAACATCTAAGAAAGATGAATCCTTCTATCGTAACAACCCATTTTTTGCGTAAAAAACGGTTGGTGAATCGAACGTATCTGTCGTTCGTGATGGTTCTTGGCACGCCATGTAGCCGCACCATGTTTTTTGGAAACAACCACACAGTTCCTTAGGTGGTGACAGAGGTTGTTGCAAAAATGAATTGGACATTTGGAAAATCCTATCCACAATCATGATTGCGTCAGATCCCTCGGATGTGACTGGTTATCTTGTGACGAAGTCCATGGAGATATCAACCCATGGTTCCATCTAAAGAGGGAGCGGTTGCTGAAGTCCGAGTGGCCGAATGTGACGCAACTTCTATCATTCGCATGTCATAAGAGTTGCAGAAGTTTGCCACATCACAATACATTTTGTCTTGCCAATAGTTTTTTTAAGCTTCCTCAACGTCTTGTCCTCCCTCAAGTCTCCACCTGGTTCGGTATCACCGCATTCTTCAAGCGGCATATCGCAAAGTACATCGTTTGGGGGAACGACCACTTGACAAGTAAATCATCGTCGCCAATAGGGTGTGTCGTACCAAAACAGCCACTCAACATATGGGTCTCGTAACAGCTGTATCGTTACCACCTTAGCCATTAAATCTGGTTGGCAACTCAGTGTGTCTGTCGGGTTGATTTTGTCTAGCCAATACTCAATGTTGTACTAGAAGCCGGATGCAAGGAATTCCATCCATTGGGTTTCATGCCGACTGAGGTTGGCCTGCAACTTCAAAGTTTTCAACACATGGTAGTTGGGGTGCAAGATGCATGGGCGGATCTCCACGTAACACGGCCACGTCTTGAATGCATGTACGACCACCAACATTTCTTTCTCGTGTACGGCGTAGTTGAGTTCTTGTCCTTGCATTTATTCAAACATGTATCTGACCAGTTGCATGCCTTTGCTCTGGTCTTGTAGGAGGATTGTACAAATGTCTCGCTTTGAAGCATTTGTAGCCATGACGTAGCTGACTGTCTGATCTACTAATCGTATGACTAGGGCAGAGGTCAAAGCGTTCCGATAAGCGATGAATGCTTTGTGTTTGTTGTCTCCATATTGCCACTCGTTTACTTTTCGAGTGAGGTGAGAAAAGGCATTGACACCCATGCATAGTTCTGTACAAATTGCCGGTGTGAATTGCAGCAGCCGAGTAAAACTTGAGTCGCTGAAACATTGGTCAAAGTCAGCCAAACAATGACAGCTACCATTCATTTCTATCCATGGTGATTTGTCCACCGTTCATGACGTGGCTCATAAACTCAAGCAAAGTCATGCTTTAAGAGTTTTCTATAACATTTTTCTTAGTAAAACATCGCGAACATTTGAAAGATGTTTGTCATGGTATTCTGGGGCGTGGCTATACACCACAATGTTGTCAAGGTACACCGCGACGAAATTCTCAAGGTATGGTAAGAAAAACGTTGTTCATTGCCGCCATAAACGTTGCTGGGGCATTTGTCCGAACAGCATTACCGTGAACTCCAAATGCCTATAGTAAGTTTGGAACGCCCTCTTCTTGAAGGTCGTGTCCCCTGCGTGTATTTGGTGATAGCTGCTATGCAAGTTGATTTTGGTGAATGTTCGAGCCCCTCGCGACTGGTAAAACAATTTGTCAACTTGAAGAAGCGGGTAGCGATTCTTGTTTGTAACTTCGTTCAATTCCCACTAGTCCACGTACATCTGCATCTCTCTAGTTTCATTTTTAGAAACAATACTAGGGTTGCGTATGGTGACGTGGATGGACAAATGATCCCCTGATCAAGCATCTTGTCAATTTGTTATTCACCTCGATCTGCTTGTGATCACTCATCCAACATGCTCCTTAGACCGTATGTCTACTGTCTGGCTTCGATTCAATGCGATGGTCGGCTTCTTATCGATGAGGTAAGGTCCTCGGGAGTTTGTCGAGGAAGAATTTTGCAAACTCTTCTACATTCTTGCAAACATCCACATAGTCATTCCTCTTGATTTTGTAGGATCAAACAGTTTTTGTGGAGCCGTATGAATTAAGGGTTTGCTTTAGAGTTCTGAATTTCTCTCGACAAGTAGCGCTTCTTGTTCACTTTTGTTGCGAAGATCCTCCATTGCGGTGTTGAGCTATTACAGCAGATGGATGTTGATCCCCCCAAGCTTGAAACAAGTTCCTCATTTTCTAGTTCCTCGTTGATCTCACCTACAGCATAGTGCCATCTGTCGACCCTAGTGTCACCATCATGGCCGTTGGTACGGGCAGCTGGTTTACCGCCGTTGGGTCCGTGACCAGATCGGTTGTCAAGACTGTGGGGATTGATGCAGATTTTGCATGGCCCAACACGCCAGCAATTTATGTTGCTTCAGTGTTCGCTTGCATAGGCACGTCTTGCTCCAACATCTCCAAAGTCATCCCCAAAGACCCACTGTTGGTCGTCGGTTGCTCTCGCTTGCCTCACGTCGTAGTCACAAATTCTGCAAAGCCTTGACGTGCGAGATGCGTTGACGTCTTATGCGAGGTAGTTCTCTGAATGGCTAAAGTAGTCGGATGCCTCTCCAGCACCACCGCGTAGTGATACCAATTGTTTTGCCGAACAAAGCGTAGATGGTGAACAGGTAGAAGTTGTGAGACAGAACACGATTTCGAGTTTGGGACACTTGACTAGTTTACAATTAACGGTACATGTACTTTGATGACAAATGTCAAAATCATCAAACATCTACAAAAAAGTCTTAAGTTACAAATGCTGCATACTCAAGGTTGATGGGTCGATTATCGAGCAACACATGCGGAGTCACGTCATGAGGGATTCGATTTGAGAAGGTCCGCCTAGAAATTAAGGGCTTTGAAAATCAACAGTGAAAATGTGAGTTGCATCTTTATAAATCCAGATTTATCTCGGTGCGTCAAGAAGTTGACTAAAAGGCCGTGATACCTCTATCGTAGATTCCCAAGAGTGGTCAAAGTTATCATTTTGTCCACTCGGTGTTATGTAATAGAGAGAAAATAGTCCTTAACAACTTTGACCATTGTCGCAAATCTACAACAGAAGCATGGCTACCTTTCAGCCGAGTTCTTGACGCACCGAGACAATCTTGGATTTCAAAATATGCATCGTCACTGTTGATCCTCTAAGCCTCCCAACTTCTAAGCAGATCTTCTGAAACCCAATCACACACGACAAATCTCCACACAATTTATACAACAATCAACCTACAACATGGACCATGTCTCATCCGTAACTCGACACTTGTATAAACATACACTTGATCATTTTGACACTTGTCATCAAATGACACTCCGTTCGGCATGACACCTAGTATCAGAGCGTAGCGATGCTGGAGAGGCATCCAACTACTTTACCCATTTTGAGGACTTCCTTGCACAAGCCATCAACGCATCTCGCACGTCAGGACTTTCAAGACTTTGCGATCACGCTGTGAGACAAGCAAGCAAAACCGGTGAATTAAAACGGAACTTTGATGATGACTTCGCTAAAGAAACATCAAACACTGGCGTGGCAGGCTATGCGGCTACTGTATTGACCCCTTGAGCATGGAAAACCAATCCGGTTGTGGATCCAAAGGTGGTCAACCAGCCGCCCCTACTGACACTCTTAATGACGGTAACAGAATAATAGGTGGCACTAGACGACAAGCATACATCAGCGAAGAACTTGCAAACAAAATCTCTGTGGAACGACGAAGGCTCTTTACAACGTAAGCACATGTGAATCGGTGCTTATCCAAGGAAACTTCAAAATCTTGAGCAAATCCGAAATTTGTCTCGTTCCACAAATTTGTAGGATCAGACACGAACCCTTAGATCATCCAATTTCCAAAGGACCGACGCCTTGGTTGTGGCTGATGAGTTTGCAGGTGTACTTCCTTGCCCCTGGGGTGAACGACGAACAAAAACAATTCACCTCACGGCCGCGCTTGTGTGTGGCACGTCACTAAGTTGGTGGTCCGATCTAAAGACCATCCAACGACAACAAGAGACTGGCGGGGCATCATCAACAACCAACGGCACCCGTCTTAGATCGCCGACCACACGTGTTCTACACTTGGAGGAGATTAGTCCATAGTGGGAGGACGCGCTGACGCCACCAAATGACTGGAATGAATTTTGCACACAATGCTCACACGATCCGGAAGGCAAGACAAAAAGACTGTCACACGGTACAAGATTTAGCATCTCTGACACTATTCTAACGTGGCAGAGTATACTCAGAGATTTCGGGAGATCATCACAGGTGTAGAAAAAAAAATATATGTTTTCACTATAGTAATGGCCTCAAGCAAAACATGTGGCAAGCAATTGCCATTTTTGGCATCCAAAATGACTTTCCGCGGATAGTCGCAATAGCAGAAGGATTGAAAGTGCCAACTATAATGCTCAGATCCACAAAACCTACGAATGGCAACCTCCCAACAACAATCATCATGGGAAAGGAAAAAGCTAGTCGGGGGACTCCTCGACTTCAATGGAAGTCGACATTGTCAACCAAAAAGACACGCAAACTTGCTACAACTATGGAAACAGAGATATGGTTAATCATCCCCTTTTAAAACACTACGATACCTATGTATAGTGCAACCTGTTCAAGTAGGGTTCCCAGAAGCTCACATGAAGATGTTCACTTCTTTTAACACAAGGTCTTTAGTGGGAGCCAGAATGTCTAGTGCATGTTTATGAATTGAATTTGTGAGGCTCAAAAGGAAATTTCATGCATTGTGAATTCTCTTATGAAGCCTACATATGTCCCTTAAGTTATGCATCAGTTGTTTTGTCTTTCGTATTCCTCTTACATGAAGTGTGTGTTCCAAACGCCTTGTTTCCTTTGGTAAACATCCATATGAAGGGAAATTTTCAGATATGGTTAGGGTTGCCATTTGCTCTAAGATGCCGCCCTCTCCCTCCCCCCCTCCCCCCCCGCACACCCTCTCGTAAACCCCCCTAGTGTATTGGGGAAGTGTATTGGGGAGTATATTGGGAAGACAAGGGTTTTTTGGACTTGTGTAATGGCAGGTCCGCACCACCCTCCAAATAGACTAGTTTTAAGAAGAAGGCTCCCTCAGCTACACTATCTTGGGGTGGTGTACAAGAGAGTGTAGCTGGTATATAGAAAAAAACCAGACTTGTGGACATCCACATTTCATACTTGTAAATCGTTGGTTTCAAGCATCCGACGTCTCCCACATTGTCTACGTAACCAACTACAAGGTTGTACACAAAGAGTTTTGTACTTCTAATCCACCACAATGGGATCCCAACTGGATCCCCTTTCCCCCCCGCAAACCCCCTAGTGTATTGGGGAAATGTATTGGGGAGTATTTGGGGGGATGAGGTTTTATCGGACTAGTGTAACGGCAAGTCCGTGCCTCCCTTTGAATACACTAGTGAAAAAAACAAGGCTCCCCGAGGTACACTCTCTTGTACACCACTCCAAGACACTTTTTAACTTCTGGGGATGGATCTGGATACAAGGATCTCCCCCTCTCGAAGTGGATGACTGTATTGCAAGAGTGTATCTCGTGTACATCTAAATTAAGTACTCGGAAACGGTCAATTTTAAGCATCCGATTTCTCTCTCTTTGTCTATGTAACCAGATATGAGGTTGTACACAAACAGTATAGTGTACTTTGCCTCCGCCACAATGGAATCCCAAGTGGACACCCCCCCCTCGCCCCCTGCAAACCCCCAAGTGTATTGGGGATGTATATTGGGGAGTGTATTGGGGGGACGAGATTTTTTTAGAGTGGTATAGCGGCAGGTCCGTACCTCCCTCCAGATACACTAGTTTAAAATAGAAGGCTCTTCCAGCTACGCTCTCCAATACACCATCCCAACATAGTTTTAACTATGGGGGAGCAGGGATCTAGATACAAGGACCCCCCCCCCTCCCAAAGTGGACGAGTGTATCGCGGGAGTGAAGTTAGGAGCATATCTGGTAGAGAGAAAGAAACATACTTGTGTACATCTACATTAAGTACTTGTAAGCCGTCCATTTCAGGCATCCGACGCCTCTTACTTTGTCTACGTAACCAGTTATAAGGTTGTACACAAACAGTTTAGTGTACTTCAACTCCGTCACAATGGGATCCCAACTGGACCTCCCCCCCCCCCCCCCCCCCCCCCCCCCCCCTCCCTGCAAACCCCCTATTGTATTGGGGAAGTGTATTGGGAAGTGTATTGGGGGAAGAGGTTTTTTCCAAACTTTTGTAACGGCAGGTCCGCACCTCCCTCCCAAATACACTAGTTAAAAAAAGAAGGCTTCCCAGCTACACTCTCCAATACAATGACCCAATACACTTGTACCTGTGGGGGGAGGGAGGGGGGATCTGGATACAAGGACCCCCTCCCCCCCCCTCCCGCGAAGTGGAAGAGTGTATTGCGGGAGTGTAGCTGGGAGTGTATCTGATAGACAGGGAAGAAAACAGACTTGTGTACATCTACATTAATTACTAATAAGCTGTTGATCACAGTTTTCCGATGTCTCTCTCATTGTCTACGTAACAGGCTATAAGGCTGTACACAAAATTGTTTGTGTACTTTACATCTGTCGCAATGGGATCCGAACTGGACCCCCGCCACAAACCCCCTAGTGTATTATGGAGTGTATTGGGGGGAAGAGGTTTTTTCAGACTTGTGTAACTGCAGGTCCATACCTCCCTCCGAACACACTAGTTAAAAAATGAAGGCTTCCCCAACTACATTCTCCAATACGTCAACCCAATACACTTTCACCGGTGGGGGAGGGGGGATTTAGAGACAAGGATCCCCCCCCCCAAGTGTATTGCGGGAGTGTAGCTGGGAGTGTATCTAGTAGACAAGAAAAAAACTGACTTGTGTACATCTACATTAGTTACTCATAAGCCGTCGATTACAAGATTCCGACATCTCTCTCTTTGTCTACGTAACCAGCTATAAGGTTGTATACAAACATTTTTGTATACTTTGACTCTGCCACAATGGGATCCCAACTGGACCCCTCCCCTCCTGCAAATTTCCTAGTTCATTGGGGAAGTGTATTGGGGAGTGTATTGGGGGGACGAGGTTTTTTC
>SZWC01003580.1:14140-28356 GCA_023375785.1 Penium margaritaceum
CCCCCCCCTCTCCCACAAACCCCTAGTGTATTGGTGAAGTGTATTGGGGAGTGTATTGGGGGCACAATGTTTTTTCGGACTTGTGTAACGGCAAGTCTGAACATCCCTCCGAATACAATTGTTAAAACAAGAAGGCTTCCCCAGCTACACTGTCTACTACACCACCTCAATACACTTTTGCCTGCTAGGATGGGGGATCTGGATACAAGGACCTCCTCCCCTCCCCCCCCTGAAGTGGAAGAGTGTATTGTGGGAGTGTAGCTATGAGTGTATCTCATAGACAAAAAAAAAAACAGAATTGTGTACATCTACATGAGTTACTCATAAGGCGTCGAATAAAAGCATCTGACGTCTCTCCCTCTTTGTCTACGTAATCAGCTATTAGGTTGTACATAAAGCATTTAGTGTACTTTGACTCCACCATAATGAGATCCCAACTGGACTCCTCCCTCCCCCTCCCGTGCAAAACCCCCTAGTGTATTCGGGAACTGTGTTGGGGAGTGTATTGGGGGAAGGAAAGCTTTCTGGACTTGTGTATAAGCATGTCTGCATCTCCCTTCAAATACACAACTCCAAAAAAGATGTCTTCTCAAGATACACTATCCAGTGCACCACCGTAATACACTTTTGAGTGGGGGGACGGAGGGAGGGGGGGGGGACTCAAGTAGTACCACGACGATGACACAAGGAACAATAAGCAGATGGAAGATTGACCCGTCCATTGAGCGTTGGACTGTCCCGCAAAAACCTTAACCTTCCATGTTACGCATGTATAGAATTTAGTACAATATAGGTACGGATTCAGTTCTACAAAAACAGCACAAAACATAAAATGTGTACAATGTATATCTCATTAGAAGCAAGGACATGATTAAGCAGTTTTCAGAAATTGTTACGTGGGATTTTTTTTTGTGATATCTTCAATGAACCCAGCTGTAAAGAAAGATCATGGAAATTCAGGTGTTGATGTGTACATGTTTGTGTATGATCTTGACTGTAACAAGTTATTTCCTAGAAACATTTTCCACGTTTTAGATTCCTTTCCCGGAAGGATCCTCACCACGTGCTCTTCTCTTGTACACACACTGGCAAGTGTATTGATTTTGGATGATTGGACATAAACGTGGAAACAGTACGCACATTGCTTGCAGCTTTCAAAGCAAGTAGCAAACCAAAAAGGGGGAGAAGTTGTAGAAAAAAAAGTCGGAAAACGACAAAGGACAGGAGTGAAAGGCGCAACTCTTCTCCCCACCGAGTAATCTACGCCAAACGATCGCCCATCAAAACAGTCTAAGACAATGCACAAGGCTGCCGACATCGCGAAGTTCGATGAGGGATACGAGGATGACCAACCGGTGATATTGCTAAAAGTCCAGTTTCGCGGATGCAAGAGTCACAAAATGGAACCGCCAGTATTGCATGGAGGAGCTTCTCACAATTTTTAAAGCAATGACATGGTTTCCATGCTAGGCTTGTAGACCAAACCAGGGGTGTTTGAAGGAAAAGCCGTCAATGGGGGATTGTATATACAGAGACTCCGAAAACCACTATGTCTATTAGTGGGTGATCTACGGGATGTAACGGTTTGGAGGTCATGTCCAATGAGTGAACAAAAAATCATGTTACGAGATTTCTTGTACCGGTGGACTTTACACATTTATTAGAACAACGGTGATACCACGTGGAAATGGACAGCGCCACGCAAAAAACTTTGCATGCGTGATGGATGAAGGCTGTGAAATTAGCAAAGGTGGAAGCACCAAAGGAAGCCGCGATAGCCAAGAAGCGATAACCTGCGCTGTTGATATCGCTCAATGTGGCCAAACACTACATAGGCGGAGGAGCTTGTGCGTGGCTCATACACCTTGAGCCGATTGAAGAAGCAAAAGTAGCAGTACCTGACTCATCACCTTCATCGGCCTCATGAGCCTTGTCGGCATCAACAAATTTTGTGATGGTATCCAAAGAGTTCACACCACTCATCCAAGAGTTTGTGATCGTCTTCCTTGAAAAACTCCCGAGAACCCTACCACTTCAACGAGACATCGACCATCGCACTGAACTGAAGCCGGGGATCAGACCTATGGTTTGAGGAGCTTATTGGATGAGAAATCACAAGCTGACCGAGCTGAGTATTGAGCCCAATAAGATGCCTATTCAATTGTTAATCCGCCCTTCCACGTCACCATACGCCACACCAGTATCGTTTGTCAAAACAAAAACTGGTGAGATGGGGATGTGCATGGATTATCGGGCATTGAACAACGCTACCATCAAGAACCACTGCCCTCTTCAACGATCTTGCAAGCTTTTCAACCAACTCCAAGGGCTTGGATTTTGAGTAAAACTTACATGCACAGTGGTTATCACCAAAGACACATGGTAGATGCTGAAATTTAAAAGACGACGTTCTAAACTCACTATGGGCACATCAAATCAACAGGAATGTCGTTTGGACTCACAAACACCCCAACAATGTTCATGGCGGCAATGAACAGCAATGGTTTTGCCGTACCTTGACGATTTTGTCGTGGTTTACCATGAAAACATTCGGGTGTACGGCAGCACCCCGGAGGAGCACGATGGACATCTTCAAAAAGTTCTCAGAGTTTCACAAAAAGTTTTTTTTGGGAAACTCTCAAAGTGCAAATTCGGTTATTGTCCGATCGAGTTTTTTAATCACGTCATAAACGATAGACAAATCACCATGGACCCAAAACAAGTGGCATTAGTTGTTGATTGGTGGACGCCGACCAACATTTGAGACTTCCAATTCTTTATTGGGTTTCACAATTACTACCAAAGTTTTGTACACGATTACGCCCGAGTGTCAGCACCTATTTATGACCACACTAGAAAACAAAACGAGTGGCGTTGGGGAGACAACAAACAAGAAGCATGCACCACTTTGCGGAACGCTCTAACCTTAGCGTCAGCCCTACTACTGGCCAATCCAACGAACGTCTACAACATGGTTATAAAGGCTTCAGACCAAGCCATCGGCACAGTCCTTGTGCAAGACCGCGACAACGGCAAGCAACCATTCGCATACATGTCTCAAAAGCTATGGAACAAAAATACGCCGTACACGGGAAGGAATAACTGGCGGTCATACATGCATTTAAGACACGGTGGTGTTATCTAGAGTGCCACCAGTGCATCTTATGCACCGACCACCGTGCGCTACAATATCTTAAAACGCAGTTGAACCTTAGTCAACGTCAAACCTGATGGATGGAGTTCCTCAAATCCAGGTTCGACTAAGATATTGGGTATCATCCAGACAAAATCAATTCAGCCGATGCACTCAGATGTCGACCAGATTCAATGGCTGAAGTGGCAACGCTACAACTACCACGAGATCCGTACCTTGAGTGGCTATTCACACAAGGCTACGACGAGCATGGTGGATACAACAAGGTAAAATTCTGGTACATTGCACCCTATTGGCAATGGCAATTCTCTCGCAACGTGGTCGTTCCCCTCAACGACGAACTTTGTTGTATGTTGCTCAAAGAATGCCACGACAAAGGTCCAAGTGGACACTTTAGAGAGGCCAAGACGCCAAAGAAGTCGACGAAGAGCTATTGGAGGGACGAGAAACAATCCAACATGGCCAAATTTTACAAATCCCACAACACATGTCAGCGGTATGAATCCCACCACACGCGGCCACCCAGACTTCTGCAACCGCTCCCTATTCCAAAGGGACTATGGAATGACATCTTTAAGGACTTCGTCACTAGATTACTAGTCACACTCAAGGAATATGACACCGTACTCGTGGTTGTCTACATCGTGCGGCTACATGGTGTGCCAAGAACCATCACAAGCGACAGAGACGGTCAATTAGTCGCTCGTTTTTTGTGAACTCATAACGCGCTACAATAGCACAATTCAACTTTCAACAACGCATCACCTGCAAGCCAGCAAAGAAACCGAGCGAGCCAACGAGATACTTGAGGAATTGCTCCAAAAAGCATATGAACCCCATAGGACGGATTGGGCACAAAAACTATTAACCGCCAAAACTACATGTAATTCGACAGTTTCCACCGCAATGGGTAAAAATCCATTTGAAGTGGTGTATGGCATGCTTCTTGGCACACAAGCCAAAATCATGAGTCAAATCTACATTCCTATGGTTGATGTCCAACACCGAGACTTAACCACCATATGGGAGGAAGCATGGCACACCCTCGTGAAGATGGAAGCAGCAATGAAGTGAGCACTAGACCGACATTGTCTCGACAACATTTTTGTCATTGGCAACAAAGTCGTCATCAGCAAGGACAACATCAGAATGTGCAGAGTCGGCTGTTTGAAGCATAAACCTTGATTGTTGGGACCATTTGAGATGGAGCGCATGCAAATCCCCATGGTTGCGCGACTCAAACTTCCCAACATTATGTAAGTTCATCTGGTGTTCCATATGCGTCAACTCAAGCACTACCAAGACCCATGAGAGAACATCCCCCACAGGGATGTCTCTCCCCCTCCTCCTGTTCAAGTGGACGAGGACACAAAACACGTCATTGAGGACATCCTCGGCCATCAACAACGTGGCAAGACAATAAAACATCTTGTCAAGTGGCGTGGCTACGACCCCGTGCACAACAGCTTGGAATCCTACGACAACCTCCAAGACGTTGATCATCTCATCGATGGCTATGACCATCCTCACCGGGCCACATCTGCATGCGCACCAGGACGTTGCGGCTAAAGGGGGGGGAAGTGTTACGTACCAGACGGACACGAGTCCCTAATCTTTCCGAGTTGGCATTTTTGTTACTACACAAACAGCCCATCACTTTTGAGGACATTGATATCCACTCCAACAGTCAAGGGAAAACCGGCAAACTACCCCCATCTCTAGTAAATCTTCCCGAACCTTCAGACAACCTTGACCACTCTCACAAAATCTAGTACAGACGTATCACGACTTTTTGGTCAACTTCTTGACACACCAAGTGAAATCTGGATTCGTAAAGATACATCTCGTATCTTCACCGTCAGTCCTCGAAGCCCCCCCGACTTCTTGGCGAAGCTTCTAGAATTCAACCACGCACGATGCGACTCCACACGCGTCACTCGACAATCAACCAAACAACCCCAACTACGTCTCATTCGTAACTCGACACGTATGTAGATGTGCTTGAACATTTTGACACTTGTCATCAAAGCACATTTACCGCTTATCATGAATTGCTCAAGTTTCCCAAATTCTGTATCCTTTTCTACCTCATAACTTCTTCATGTTCACCATCTAGCTCTGTTTGGCAAAACGGCAAGTTTTGAGTTACAAATTACACAAAGTCCGGGTCGTGGATCCGATTGTCAGACAATGCATGTGGAGTCGCGTCGTGAGTGGTTAGATTGAGTATCTCCGTCGAGTAATCAGGGAGCTCTGAAGATTGATGGCAAAGATGTGAGATGCATCTTTATATATCTCCATGTCTGTTGATGCATTGAGGAGTCGACCAAAATTTTGTGACACATATGTCATTGATGTTTGAAAGTGGTCAAAGTTGTGAGAAAATGCGAGAAGGATTGTCAAGGGGCAAGGGTAGTTGGCCGAAGTACCCTCGACCATCGGAGTGAAAATCGAGGTCTCGTTGCACGGTGGGCTATTTGTGCAATGAAATGCATGCTCCAAAAGACTTGGGAATTTTGTATGTTTGGTGCGTAACACAACCCCCTTGCTTTTAGCCGCGACGTCCCGACGTGCGTATAGGTGTGCCCCAGTGACAGTGGTAGTATCCGTCGATCAGATGATCGACATCGCGGAGGTTGTCATAGGGTTCCCAACTGTTTTGCGCATCGTCATAGCCATGCCACTTGAAAAGGTGCTCTTTCCTCTAACCATGTTCTCGATGACCCAAAATTTCATTGACGGCATACTCCGTGTCCTCGTGCACTTGTACAAGAAGAGGAGGAGGAACATCCGTGCCATGGAAGTTCTTCCCGGGGTCCCTCTAGTGTTTGAGTCTGCTTGTATGGAACAACGGGTGAACTTGTACAGAGTTGGGAAGTTTGATGAGTGTTACCGCAAAGATCTACATGCGCTCGATCTCAAATGATCCCAACCATCAAGGTTTCAGCTTCAAACAGTCGGCTCTACAAAGTTTGATGTTTGTCGAACTAAGGAGAACGTTGTCGCCAATAGCAAACACAATGTCACTGTGATGTTGGTCAGCTGCTTGCTCATCACCGTTTGTATCTTTGCTAGTGTTTTTCGTCTTTCATCCTAGATGGTGGAGACGTTACAGCTTTTGGCATCAACCGCAGAATGTTCCTCTGGTTGTGAAGTCCGGCTGGTGTGGCGGGAAGTTTGCCAATTTGAACGAAATTCTACGCGTTGCGGTGGATACCGCCGAGTTCTATGCGAGTTTGGAGGTCAAGATTTTTGTTGCCCAACACATCCTGTGTGGTTTGAATAATGTTTGCAGAAGTTGTTCGAGCGTCTGATTGGTCAGTGGGATGTGGCTGTTGGTTTGAGGGTGGCATGCCGTTGACAGCTAGATCCGATTACTGTAATGATTCATCAGTTTGCGCCAAGAACGGCTAGTGAATCGATCGTCTCTATTGTTTGTGATGAGTCTGGACATGCCATGTATCTATAAGATGTTGTTAAGAAATAATTGTGTTATTACTCCATCGTTGTCAATGGTCGTTGTCATAATAAAGTGAGAAGTTTTAGAAAGCATGTCAACATATTTTTGACATGTTTTCTAAAATGTCTCACTTTATTCTGAAGCAACATGGGGTAGCGTTCGTCGTCCAAAGGAACGACCATTTGGCACGTGAATGGTCACTGCTAATAGGGTGTGTCGTACAAGAACTTGGCATTGTCGTATCCACCATGCCGTTCGTAGCCACTTGTGAACAACTGCTTGACATACAGATCTCGCAGTAGCTTAAATCTCGCTGCCTCAGCCATCAAGTGTGGTCGACGGCTGAGTATGTCTGCTCAGTTGGTTTTGCCTGGCCGATACTCAATATCATAGTCCAACCTGGATTCAAGGAACTCCATCAACTCGGGTTTGACGTTAACTGAGGTTTGACTACGTCTTCAAATACTTTAGTGCATGATGGTCAGTGCGTACGATGCATCGACGGCATTCAAGGTAGCACCGCCATGTCTTAAATGCGTGTACAATTTCCAGAATTTCCTTCTCATGTACAGCATAGTTGATTTTCAGTCTGTGCAACTTACAATTCAGTTGATTTCCGGTATCCGTTGTCATGATCTTGCAAGAGAACCTCACAAATGGCTCGGTTGAAGGCATCCGTAGCCATGACCTAACTGACCATTGAATCGGCTTATTGTAGGGTTGGTGCCAAGGTGAGAGCGTTATGGAAAGCGATGAATGCTTCTTGTTTATTGTCTCCCCTCTGCCACTTGTTTTGTTTCTTGATGAGGTTGGAGAGAAGCGCTGACACTGGGGCGTAATCCCGTACAAAACTCCGGTAGTAAACGTAGGACCCAAGGAAAACTTGAACGTCTTGGACGTTGGTCGGAATCGGTAAACCAACGATTGCTGCCACTTTTTTGGATCCATGGTGATCCGTTTGCCATTGATGACGTGACCCAAAAACTCGATTGAACTGTGACCAAAGTCGCACTATCAGATCTTTCCAAGAAAAAACTCTCTTTGTAAGACTGTGACATCTTTTCGAAGATGTCCATCGTGCTCCTCTGAAGCGCGGCTATATACAATGATGTTGTCGAGGTATACCATGACAAATTTGTCAAGGTACTAACGGAAAACAGTTTTCATTGCCACCATGATCATTTTCGAGGCATTTGTGAGTCCAATAGCATGATCGTGAACTCAAAATTTCTGTAGCGTGTTTGGAATACCGTCTTCTCAATGTCGGCGTCCCCCACATGCATTTGATAGTAACCGTTGCATAGGTTGTACTTGGTAAACGTTTGGGTCCCTCAAAGTTGGTCAAAAAGCTTGTTGGCTCAGGGAGGAGGGTAGCGGTTCTTGATGGTCATGTCATTCAATGCCTGGTAGCAAGCGCACATCCGCATTTTGCCAGTTTTATTTTTCACAAAAAAAGGATTGGTGCGGTGTACGGTGACGTGGATGGACAGATGAACCCTTCACCGAGCATCTTGTTGAGTTGCATTTTCAACTTGGTTTGCTCAAAGTCGCTCATCTCATAAGCTCCTGAAACAATGGGTCGGCTGTCTGGTTTAAGCTCGATGTGATGGTCGATGTCTCCTTAATGTTGTAATATTTTAAAGAGTTCGCCAGAGAAGAAGTCCAAAAACTCTTGGATGAGAGGCACGGACTCCTTGGGAATGAACGCAATCCTTGTTGATGCCAATGAGGCTGATGAGATAGTTGCCGCCATTCTTGACTCTTCCATTTTCTTGTGATGTACGAGCCAGGCATGATTCCCTTGTCGGATGGAGTGCTTGGCCGTGATGAGCAATACCAGCTACACAGATTGTCTCTTCTCGGCCGTTGCGGCTTCCTCCGCTGCTTCCACCTCTGTTGCTTCATTTGTCGTCTTCCACCCCACGCGCGAAAGCTGTCACTTAACGCTATTGATTTCCACATAAATGTTTCCACTGTTCCAGTCAATTTAGGAGTTGTGTTGGTACAGTAAATTGCATCCGATAATGATTTGATGACAAGTCATTGAACATGATCTCTAGACCGTTATGTTTTGCAAGTCTCCTACTTGTAGTCGTAGTGGTTCTTGGAGTCTCCATATCTACGATCATCTGTCAACGGGTTTCCCTTCAAACAACCCTGGTTCTGCTTACAATCCTAGCTTTTGAACCATGTCGTTGCTTACAAAACAACAAGAGATCCCTCCATCCTATATTGTTGGGACACACCTGCATCTCTTGCAACCTCGGTGTTGCACTTTTAGCAGTATCACTGGTTGGTCTTCCTCGTGTCCTTCATCAAAACGTTCTATCTCAGAAACCCTCTGTGGCGTCGTGAGCCATTTGGTTGGGAGATCGTTTGATGTGGATCACTCCTCTTGTCCTTTGCCGTTTCTTGGCTCATTTTGCTATAACTGCCATAAACAACTTGGCTTGATGCTTGTTTCAAATGTTTTGAGCAACATGCTTGAGTTCTTTGCAATTGTAGCTGGTGCGTGTACCTCTTTGGTTGACCTCGTCCACTTCCATCGGAGTCGAGGAGTCACCCAACGGGTCTTTTCCGTTCCAGTGATAAGTATGGCCGGGAGGTCCCCAGACAAAGGATTCCTAGATCCAAGCATTGTAATCGTCACTATCAATCCTTTTGGCTGTTATGATCATTCGTGGTGGACAAAGTTTGTCAGGGGCGATTTCTATACCAGTGATGATCTCGCGAAATCTCCATGTGTACTCTGCCATGCTAGACTGCTGATGGAGATGCTTGAGCTTACACCAAGCATCAGATTTCTCATTCAGCCATCCAAAACATACAAGCATTGCGTGCAAGAATTCGCTCTATTCAGTTGGTGGCATCAGCGCATCTAGCCATTGCAGGTTCATCCCTGTCAAGACCTCAAATTTCACTCCAATGATCGAGGGCAATTCGGTCAAGTGCCCTCGCCCTCCGGCCATCCTTCTTACACTTTCGGATAACATTGACCACTTTCCATAATCATCAACTGAAATGTGACAACCATTCGGTCAAGTTCTTCATGCAACAAGATGTATCAGGATTTGTAAACATCTCGCATCCTTGTCGTTGATCTTTGAAGCCCCATGATTGCTTGGTAGAACTTCTTGATTTTACCACTCATGACGCCAATCCACACGCGTCCACCGACGATCGACCCAATGACTCTGACTATGCGTCATTTGCAACTGGACACTTGTGTATGTGTGTTCAATTACTTTGACACTTGTCATCGGAGTACACCGACAGCTAACTACAAATTTATTGAGTGGCCCAAATTCTCAAATCATTTTCTGCCTCGCAACTCATACATGTTCAGCATCTATACTCCATTTGCCTTTACTCTTTGTTTTAAAGCACAACGGTGCTATACATGCATCTAACTACTTTACCCATCCAGAGGACTACCTTGTACAAGCTGTCAGTTCATCTCGCATGTCATGGCTTTGCAGACTCTGTGACTACGACGTGATTCAAGCAATTGCAACTGATGACCAGCAGTGGGTCTTTGACGACGACATCGGCGATGGAGCAGAACGTAACCATGCACGCGAACCCTGAAACGACAGCAAATGTCTGCATAGCAGGCTATGTGGTAGCTAGGTAAGTCCTGACCGCTCTGACGACCAATCTTGTCATAAATCCTACGGTGGTTAACTAGCCAACCCTACAAGCAGCCTCAACGTGTGCAGCAAGAATTATAGGTAGCACTGGACGATAGGCGCGGGCCAATGAGGAACTGGCAAACCGTGTTTCCACGCTCAAGGGAATCAAAAACCATCTCCTCTAGCTCAAAGGCTCTTTGCAACTCATGTGTACGATAGGCAGTGCTCATGGAGAGAAACACCCAACTCTTGAACAAACCCAAGATTCACCCAACCCTCCCAAAACCGTTCGATCCTGCAAATCCCAAAGGGCCAGCGGTTTGGATGTGGCTAACAGACTTGAAGGTGTACATCACCATTGCTAGGGTCAACGACGATCGGAAGAATACTGGCCTCACCTTTGTGCTTCTTTGTGGCACGATGTTAAGTTGGTGGACCGATCTAAAGCCCATCCAATAACAGCAAGAGACTGGCGGGGCCTTATTGATGGCTAACGGTGCCTGTCTTTCATTGTCAACAATAAGCGTTCTATCCTTGGAGCAGACCCATCCGCAATGGCAAGACTTGCTGATGCCATAAACTGAATTGAGCGAATTCTTGCGCGTGATACTTGCACGCTTTGAACGGATGATCGAGAAGTCTTACGCTCCATACCGACTCCAACACCTCCGTTAGTATTCTAGCGTGACGGAGTACACATTGAGATTCAATGAGATCATCACTGGTACAGACATCACCCTCGATGAACTCTCTTTTTAATGCAAAAACGGCATCAAATGGGACATCCGGCGAGCAATTCGCATTTTGGCCTCCAGAACAGCTTACCGTAAGTGATCACAATAATAGAAAGGATCGACAGTGCCAACTACAATGCTTGGATCCAGGAACCCTATGATCGGCGACCTCCCGACCACAATTATCTTGGGAATAGAAAAAGCCACTTGGAGGACTCTTCAACTCCGATGGAAGTGGACGTCAACTAAAAGTACACGCACACCTATTACAACAACGGAAAAGTTGGGTATATTGCTTGAAACTATCGAGGCAAGAAGCAGGCCAAAAGGGGGGGAAATCGAAGAAAGATGAGTTGGGGAACAGCAAGGGGTAGGATTGAAAGGCGCGACACTTGTCCAAAAGGAGAAATCTGCGCCAAAAAATCGTACATCTGAACAGCTCACAATGCCACACAGGGTTCCTGAGATTGCTAAGTCTGACAAGGGGTACGAGGACGACCAACTGACAGTACAACTAAAAGTGCAACCTCAAGGTTGCAAAAGTCCCATATTCGTATAGACACTAGTGAATGGAGGGGATTCTCATAGCTTTCTAATCAAGAACATGGGTGGAAATCTTGGTTTGCAGAATAAGTCAAGGGTGTTTGAAGGAAAACCGTTGACAAAAGATTACAGAGACAAAAAATCCAAAAACCACGACAACTACAAGTGAAATACTCACCGGATGAAACAGTCTCAAGGTCATGTTCAATGAGTGATCACAAAATCATTTTTAACGCACTTTTTTGTAGTAGGAAAATATGTAGATTGACTGGAACAGTGGCGACGTCTACATGGAAATCAAAGGTCCCATGCAATGACTTTTGCGTCTGGGGCGGAAGACGACAGGTGAAGCAGTATAGGTGGAATCAACAGGGGAAGGGACAACAACCAAGAAGAAGAAACATGTGCAACCGATGATGTTCAATGTGGCCAAGCACTGCATACGACGAGGGGCTTGCACATGGCTTGTGCACCTTGATACAATGGAGGAATTGGAAGTGGCAACAGTTCGCTCATCGGCATCAACCAAGTTCGCGATGGTTCCCAAAGATTTCGCACCTCTCATTCAAAGAGATATGGATTTCTTCCTCGACAAACTTCCAAAAACCTTGCCAACTCAGCACGACATCAACCATCACATCAAAATAAAACTAGACAACCAACCCCAGTTTGAGGAGCATTTTGGATAAGCAACCATGAGCTGACCGAGTTGAAAAAGCAACTCGACTAGATGCTCTGTCAAGGATTCATCTGCCCGTCCACGTCACCATACGCCGCACTAGTATTGTTTGTGAAAATGAAAGCGGGAAAGATGCAAATGTGAGTAGACTACCGGGTTCTAAAGGATGCCACTATAAAAAATCGCTGCCCTCTCTCCCAAGCCGATATACTTATGCAACGGTTATCACTAGATCCATGTGGCAGACATTGACATCAAGAATTTGGTAATCCAAAATTGCTACGGACATATCAATTTCACGTTCTTGCTGTTTGGACTCATAAATTCTCCAAGAGGTTCGCGGAGGCACTTTGAAATACCTTTGGCACATATCGTGACTTCATTGCCGTGGTGTATCTTGACGACATTGTGGTCGACAACCGCACCTTATAGGAGCAAGATCGTCGTCTCCAAAAAGTTCTTGAAGTTTCACAAAGAGACAAATCTTTGGAAAACTCTTGAAGTGCGACTTCATTTGCCGTTGGATTGAGTTTTGGGTGACGTCATCAACGGTGGACGGATCACCGTGGATGCGAAAAACGTTGCGGTAGTTGCTGATTAGTTTACGCTGACAACCATTTGAGACGTCCAGGTTTCCTTGGCTTTTGCAATTTACTCTCGCTGTTTTGTTCGGGATTACGTCCAAGTGCCAGTGCCTCTCCATAGCCTCACTTGAAGAAAAAATGGTGGGGAGACAACGAAAAAGAAAGGTTCACCGCTTTGTGGAATGCTCTCACCTGAGCATAAGCCCTACAATTGACCAATCCAACGATCAACTACGTCATGGCTACGGACGCCTCTGACAGAGCCATTGGACCGGTCCTCCTACAAGATCACTGCAAAGGAGAGCAACTGGCTACATGTATGCTGCAAAAGTTGCATGGACCGGAACTAAACTTTGTCATATATGAGAATGAGATGCTGGCGGTCGTGCACGCATCTAATACATGCTGGTGCTATCTTGAATACCGCTGATGCATTGTACGCACCAGCCATCACGCCCTAAAACATTTGAAGATGCAGATGAACCTCTGTCCACGTCAAACCCGATGGATAGAGTTTCTTGAATCCGGGTTCGACTACGACATTTAGTACTGGCCGGGCAAAACCAACCCAGTAGACAAGCTCAGCTGCCAACCAGACTTAATGGCCGAAGCACCGTCACTTCGAGTGTAGAGAGATCCGTATCTTGAAAATTTATTCAAACATGGGTACGACCAGCATGGTGGATACGACAAGTCCAAGCACTGGCACGAAGCACCGTATTAGCGAGAGCGATTCACTCACCAGGTGGTTGTACCTCTGAATGATGAGCTCAGCCGCATCCTGCTGAAGGAGTGCCATGAAATTGGTCCACGTGGACATTTTGGAGAGGAAAAGGCATTGAAGAAGCAGGAAAAGTACTACAAGTGAGACAAGATGCAAACTAACTTGGCCAATTTCTGCAAAACTTGTGGCACGTGTCAGCGAAAAAAATCCCGCCACACATGGCCACCCGGACATTTGCAGCTGCTCCCTATTCTGGCAGAACCGTGGACCGACATCTTTACGGACTTTGTTTCTTGATTACTGGTCACAACCGAGGGTTATGACACAACCCTTGTGGTTGTTGACAGGCTTTCCTAAATGTCCCACTTTATCCCGACGCCAATCACCGTCACCACCGAGGGAACAGGATGACGGTTTTTCAACAACGTCTCATGGCTACACAACGTGCTCAAGATGATCACGAGCAACGGAGATGGTCCTTTCACCAGCTATTTTTGGCACAAACTTATGAATTGTTATGGCAGTCAAATCCAGATTTCCACAACGTTCTACCCTTAAACAGACGGCCAAACAGAACGGACCAATCAGCCGGTGGAACAAATCCTTTGAAAACTTGGCAAGCTACACGGGAAGGATTGGGCAGCCAAATTGCCGACCGTCAAACTCGCGTATAACTTGGTGACGACCACCATGACATGTACAATTC
>SZWC01003580.1:40763-53512 GCA_023375785.1 Penium margaritaceum
GTAGATCAAACGGTTTGGATGTGGCTGACAAGCTTGGAGGTGTACCTCACCACTGCAAGGGTCACGACAATGAGAAGAAGATTGATGCCGTAGCTACGCTTCTGCGTGGCAATGCATTGAGTTGGTGGTCTGACCTAAAGGCCATCCAGCAGTAGCAAGAGACTGGCTGGGCCACATCGACAGCCAATGGCACTCGTCTCGCATCGTCAACCGTAGGCATTTTATCCTTGGAGTATATCAATCCACAATGGCAAGACACGCCAATGGCACAAACCGAATGGAGAAAGTTTTTGCACGCGACGCTTGCACACTTTGGATGGCAAAATGAGAAGTGTGGCACTCGGTGCAAATTCCAATGCCTCCATTAGCAGCCCAACATGGCAGAGTACACACAACATCATCACTTGTACAGACATCATCCCTAGCAAACTCTGTTTAAGCTGTAACAATGGCCTCAAACAAGACATTCGGCAAGCGACCACCATCTTCGTCTTCCATAACGACTTACCATGGATGATCGCAATAGCATAAAGGATCAATAGCTCGGACTGCAATGCTCGAATCTAATAATCCTATGGCTGGTGACTTACCATTCACAATTATAGTGTAAACAAAAAAGCCACTCGGGGAACTGCTCGACTCCGACAAAAGTGGACGCCGTTGACCAAAAAGACACGCTCACCTGCAACAACTGCGGAAAAATCAGGCATACCGCTTGAAACTACCAAAGAAATAATTAGGCCAAAAAGGGGGGAGGATTTGCAGAAAAATAAGTTGTGAAACATCAAAGGGCTGGAGTGAAAGGCGCAACTCTTGTCCATCAACGAGGGGTGCCAGGATGACCAACCGGCGATACTGCTAAAAGTGCAATTCCAAGGTTGCAAGAGTCGTAAAACGGTACCAAAACTTTTGGATGGAGGGGCCTCTCACGGTTTTGTAAGTAATGGCATGATTCAAGATCTGGGTTTACAGACCAAACTAGGGGTGTTTGATGGAAAAGCCGTTGACAGGAGATTGCAAGTACGGAGACGTCAAGAACTATGACGACTGCAAATGGGAGACTTTTCGGACGTAACACTTTGGAGGTTGTGTCCATCGTGTGACCAAAAAATCATCCTCTACCAACACAACCTGCAGATTTCCTGGAATTGTGGAGCCTTCTACGTGGAAGTCAATGGTGCCAAAAAACAACTCCACACGTGGGGCAAAACATGACAGTAGAGGAAACCCTAGCGACCGAGAAGCGATGACTTGTGTAGCCAGCACCGCTCAATGTGGCCAAGCAATTCATACAACAAAGGGGTCACGCTTAAATCATGCACCTTGAGCCGATAAAGGTAGTGAAAGTGGCAGCAGCCGACTCATCGGCCTCATCAACCTCATCAGCATCATCGGACCTATCAGAATCAACAAGTTTTGTGATGGTTCCCAAGAGATTCACACATCTCATCTAGAAATTTGCAGACGTCTTCCATGACAAACTCCGAAAAACCTTGCCACCTCATTGTGACATTGACCATCGCATCGAACTGAAACCGGGCAGCCGACCAACAATGTGAAGAGCCTAACAGAGGAGCAACCACGAGCTGACCAAGCTAAAAAGGAAACTCAGCAAGATGCTCAGTGAGGGGTTCATCCGCCAATGCACACCACCATACACAGCACCAGTACTATTCGTAAAGATGAAAAATGGAAAAATGTGGATGTGATTGGACTACCAGGCCTTGAACGACTGTACCATTGAGAGCAACTACCCTCTCCACTGTGCCGATGAACTTTTTGACCAACTCCGAGGAGCTCGAATCTTCACTAAAATTGACCTACCCAATAGTAATCACCAAATCCGCGTGCCAGACGCCGACATAAAAAAGACGGTATTCTGAACACGCTACATGCAGTTGGAGTTCACGGTCATGCCGTTTGGACTCGTGAATGCCCCAACAACGTTCTTGGCCACAATGAACAAAAGTTTCTACCCATGTGTCGACGATTTCTTTGTGGCACGCCACGACAAGATTCTGGTGTATAGCAGTATCTGAGAGGAGCATAGTTGACATGTTAAAAGAGTTCTCAAAGTCTTAACAAATATAGAAACTCTTTGAAAAACTCTTGAATATGACTTTGGTCACTGTTTGATATAGTTTTGGGTGACTTCATCAGTTGAGGACTAATCACCATGGACCCCAAAAAAGTGGTAGCCGTTGCTGATTGGCCCACACCGACCAACGTCCAAGACATCCAAGTATTCCTCGGCTTGTGCAATTGCTACCAACATTCCGTTCAGGATTATGCCAGAGTGTTAGCACCTCTCTTCGACGTTGGGGTGCGGTGGGGAGACAGTGAACAAGGAGCGTTCACGACTTTGCGGAACGCTCTGACCTTGGTGCCAACCCTACAGTTGGCCGATCCAGCGATCAAATACATTATGGCTAGGGACGCTTCCGACCGTGTCGTTGAAGCAGTTGTTTTACAAGATCATGACAAGGGAGAGAAATTGGTCATGTACATGTCGTGAAAGTTGCGTGGACCGGAACTCAACTACAGTGTACACAAGAAGGAGATTCCAATGGTCTTACACGCATTTAAGATGTGGTGGTGCTATCTTGAATGCCGTCATTGAGTTGTACGCACCAAAAATCACGCACTGAGATGTTTCAAGATACTTCCAAACCTCAATCGACGTTAAACCTGATGGCAGTAGTTTCTGGAATCCAGGTTTGACTACAATATTAAGTTTTAATCCGGCAAAACCAACCCATCAGATGCCCTCAACCATTGACCAGAATAAATGGTCAAGGCAACGACACTTCAACTGCAACAAGATCCGTATCTTGAGTAGTTATTTACAGGAGGCTGCAAAAAGCATGGCGGATACGACAAGTCTAAGTTTTGGCACGATGCACCCTGTTGGCAATGAATTTTTACTCCTCATGTGGTCGTACCCCCAAAACGGCAAAGTCCACCGCATGCTGCTTGAAGAATATCGCGACACCGTTCAAGGTGGAAATTTTGAAGATGAAAACACTTTGAAGAAGCTGGCAAAGAAGTACTGGGAGGACATGGTGCAAACTGACGTGGCCAACTTCTGCGAATTGTGTGACACGTGTGAGGGACAAAGATCCCCTCGTACGCAGCCGCCCAGACTTCTGCAACCGCTTTCCATCCCAACAGAACCGTGGACCGACATCTCCATGGATTTCGTCCCTGGACGTACGGTCACACTCGAGGAATATGACGCAATCCTCGCGGTTGTCGGCAGGTTTTCCAAAGTGTCCCATTTCATCCCGAAGACGACCACCGTCATCGCCAAAGACACAACACGGCTGTGGCCAAAAAACATCACACGGCTACACGACGTGTTGAGAACCATCACAAGCAACAGAGACGGCTGATTCACCAGCCTATTATGGCACAAGATGATGACTCTCTACAGCAGTCGGATCCATCTTTCTTGGGCATTCCATCCTCAAACCGACGGCCAAGCCAAGTGGACCAAAAATACTCTCGACCGACCTCTCAGGAAATTATGCAAGCCACACGGGATAGACCAGGAAACAAAACCCCAGTTGTCGAACTCGCATACAACTCGTTGACATCCACCTCAACAGATACACCTATGTTCGATGTGGTGTGTGGCAAACTTCTCGCCACACCAGCCGGAGTTCACTGCCAAATCAACATTCCCACCGTCGACATCCAACATGGCAATTTCTCCACCATCGAGGGTGAAACACGGAAATAGCTCACAGAGACACGAGTGGGGATAGAGCGAGCAGCCGATCGACATCGTGTCGATGATGTGTTTGCCGCTGGCAACAACCTCAATTTGGCAACCATCAAACTCCACGGAGCCGGTTGTTTGAAAATCAAACCCCAATGGTTGGGATTGTTTGAGATCAATAACCCAGTAGTTGCACGACTCAAACTCCCCAACACCATGCAAGCTCGTCCGGTGATCCACATCAGCAGGCTGAAGAGGGATGTGCCAACCTTCTTGTACAAGTGGACGAGGAAATCGAGGACATCATTAAGGATATCTTCCACCATCAACGATGTGGCAAGGCGACGGAATATGTTTTCAACTGGCATAGCTATGACACCCGCGCACAACAGTTGTGAGCCCTACCAGAACCTCGGCAACGTTGATCATCTAATCGACGGGTATTATCGTCGTCACCGGGCTACATCTCCACGCGCCTTGAGACATCACGGCTAAATGAGGGAGAAGTGATACGTACGAATCGTACACAACTCCCTCAACTCTCCGAGCTGATGTTTCTTTCATTGCACAAATAGTCCACCAAGCGTCAAGACCTCAAATTTTGCTCCGATGGTCAAGGGTAATTCGGCTACCTCCCCTCGCCCTCAAGCAACTCTCACAAAATGACAACGACTACTTTGAAGACAAATCAACAAAAGTGCCACGACCTTTCTGTTGACATCTCAATGCATCAGCTCTTATGGAGATTTACAAAGATGCATCTCGCATTTTCGCTACCGACCTTCAAAGTCCCCCGATTTCTCGGCAAAGCTTCTCGATCCGACCACTCACGTCGCAACTCCACACGCGTCACTCGACGATCCACCTGACGACCCCGACTACGTCCCCTTGTGTAACTCGACACTAGAGCATATGTGTTCGGCCATTTTAAAATGGCCGAACACATACCATACTATCGGCCATATTCATTCAATTCTTTTTATGGTTTTGGTGGCATTCATATTCACCCAAAATGGGTTGTTTTTGAGTTGTTATTGGGACCGCCTGAGGACACTATATGGGCATATTGTGGTTTTCATATTTGTCCACTATGCTCAGTGTAGTGTACAAAGTTGTGCTTTCCTACTTTGGGCGTTTGAAGTTGTGAGTTCAAAGAACGAGACCGGCAGCCTCAGACAAACGTCGGATCGACGGCACGTTTGATGTGTCACCCTCCATAATGATGCACGAGCGAACCCGGATGTGATCTCTGCCAAAACCTATGTGTTACAATGTTTGCCTCTTTAACAACGTTGAGCGAAAATGTCTCTCACTGCCACAGTTATAAGAAAACTTTGCCCATAGCACGGTTATTTTTACAAGCACGGGGGCGAACAAAAGTAAATAGTTTGAAATAATATGGCCAACAGTACGGTATAATCGAAGTACATTCACCGCTAATTACAAATTGCTGAAGTGTTCCAAATTCTCAAAATGTTATCCGCCTCGTAGCATCCATACATACCACGACATCCATTTATACGTGGTCACAATCCATGCTTCGTTTGGCATTGCTTTCTACATGGTACAATTGCCTCGTACATATTGTTCTTGCAACTAACTTAAAGAGCACCAACAGTTTGCAAAAATAGAATGCTAGGGCTACTTTGGCAAAAAAAACACTTCAATGTCAACCAAATGCATAAGATATGTTTGACAGCTACTGAAAAAAGCTAATCATCCGGAAATCCACCGTGGGGAAAGTGTGTGCTACGAAAAGTACATTACTCCACATACCAACTTCCCAAACCCGCGAAAGGAACATAAAAGCATTGAAACATGACCACGTTCTTGGGTCGCATAGGATTTTGTGGCAGATGACATCGACAGAAGACCACACATTGACGCGCTTCTACTTTGACTTCGATGTATTCTTGTTTTGGTCATCCACTGGTCAAGTGCATGGTTATTGCAGTGAACTTTCCAATAAGCGAGCGTTGATGATTTGCCTCTATCGACCAGGATGCACCCCGTACAGAATTCGGGTTCACGGATTGGGGTTTAATCCGTGGAAACCGTTGTTGAGCTGATGCGTGCTTACATGATCAAGTGACCAAAGTTCAACATAAGATCCATGTTCGTGCACAACCCATTGTACATGAGTGTGGCGGTGCACCATTGTCGTCATCGTGTCCTCGTCCAATGCTACGTCTGGCGTACCTTGCCACCTATTGCAACTTAGACGCACTTGAAGACCATGAGAAACATATCTCTTTCATGTGTTCTTCTGTTCAACCCTAACGGTTTGAAATGTCTGCCATTGTGCAAGTGGAGCCCCATGTGATACATAAAAGATGGACGTCGACATCTATTCCCACGCCATACCCATTGCATATCCAACTCGAGAACATGGATACTGAGGGCGATAAGAATGTGGTTCTGAATGGGCTTCACCGATGGGGCCAAGTTGGTGTGTGGGGGGGAGATCAAACATTGCGTACATCTGCCATGTTGCATCTGCGGGAAGCCGTCTATGCGTGGGCCACCATAAGCCAGATCTTGATGATTGGGTTTTGCGGAATGGGATGCCATCATGGACATCCACCCATCCTGAACCGGAGATCATGGTTTGGATCTTGGGCAAGCGCATGCCCATTCCACATCCTCATAGCAGTCTATATGTGTAGAAGACCTAGCCCTAAGTGTAGGAATACCGTACTGTCACCCAAATTCGTCCCTTTTTTCATTTTGTTTTTAGTGCCATCTATATTCTCCTATATCTGGTTTTTTTTTAATTGTTTAGGCGAGGAAGTGGGTGGGTAGACCAGTAATTCCCTGATATTCATATTCGTCCACTGTTCGACTCCCCCTCGTAGCAGAGCTGACCACGGTCACCGCGAGGCCCTTCAAATGTCCAAGTTTGGATGTTCGAGCATCCTTCTTTGTTCAGCCGTACGATGCTATCGACGGCCAGCCATGACTCGCGCACTCTTGGCTGTGCATTACCGCACTGCATGGAGCCGCACGCAGAAGCGGAGTCGCGATGCTGTTGAAAAGCTGCATNTTTTTTTTAATTGTTTAGGCGAGGAAGTGGGTGGGTAGACCAGTAATTCCCTGATATTCATATTCGTCCACTGTTCGACTCCCCCTCGTAGCAGAGCTGACCACGGTCACCGCGAGGCCCTTCAAATGTCCAAGTTTGGATGTTCGAGCATCCTTCTTTGTTCAGCCGTACGATGCTATCGACGGCCAGCCATGACTCGCGCACTCTTGGCTGTGCATTACCGCACTGCATGGAGCCGCACGCAGAAGCGGAGTCGCGATGCTGTTGAAAAGCTGCATGAAATTTCACTCCTCAACCAACCGGAGGATGTCATCGCACCGTAGCTCGATTTTGCCCCTGCCTTGCCACTTTAACTTTTTCCCCAAATGTGCTTGTGTGCCTCCCTTTACTTGAACCCGATTAATGCTTTTTCCAAGTGCCTCCTTTACTTTTGCAAAAAACATGGTGGCTGGAACAATTATTTACGTGACACAGTGGACGGAGTTATGTTTTTGAAGGAATAATTTTAAGGACGAGTATTTTGGCGTGGAAGAATTTTTTATGTGACACATGGGCAAACTAAAACAATTATTTTGCACGAATATGGGTGACAGTACGGTATGTGGGTATGTGACATATTCATTCCTAAAATTAGCTATGAGGTGTCCACAACATCCCATTTCCTTATGTGACACGTGAGTCTGGGTATGTTTACAATGCATTCCTCAAATGATGTGTGTTGTATCCATTATGTCTGCTAGATGCTCACCTTTGAAGAAGTGTGTAGATGTAGTGTATCTTCCCAAAATAATGTACCATACGTCCACAACAATCCATTTCAACAGTTTCACCCCAGGTGTGCCGTAGGTTATGCCTACCACCATGGTATTAGCATCTCGAATTGCAAGAAAAATTGACATGTACACCTTGTCTGTTACATGCTTTCATCGTGTGTTTCACTAGGTTGGTTGTTGTATTTCAAAGTACATGTTCAAGTTTAGGTACTTTGGAACACGTCACTAAAGTGCATGGAGTCGCGTACTTAACTTTCATGCTACTATACTCTTGTGTTATATGTGACGATGTCACCCATATGTCAACCTCGTTGTCCAACTTTAACGACTATTGTTTTTTTCTTTGAGTTCATAGAGTTACATAAACTTATGCAAGTTACATCTCCTAAAGGGAGCATGTAGAAACCAACATTGAATTCACTGAGTCTAGTTAAACAGAGGTATTAGATCACATGTACTAATGCACACTTCAATGTACACAGGTGAGCCATGCACAAAACATATGACTTCACATGCAGGACACTCTGCCCCTTCACTGAACTCCTCACATGCATCATGAAACACTTCTCCAAAGGGAAACACACACATGCCCGTGCATGGGTTGGCCACGTGAAATCCGTCTTCTTCTCTATCTCCGTCCCCTAGGTTGAGATTTCCCATCTTAAGACAGATGACCTCTCCATTGGCACCAATGGTATCATGGGCGATGTGTGATTTTACCCTTTGCCAATGCAATCTTTACCTTGGTTACCGCTTTACCACGGTCATCATGCGCACATAGACCTGCCTCATCTGCACACATTACACAAACAAAACAAGCGATGGTTAAAACTGGGAAGTAAACATACAGGTGACAAGGGACACGTGACAAGTAGTGGACACACGCATCACCGATGGTTGTACACACTTGCTTTTACGCATCCTCTTGCGTCAAAGTGGCTCCTCATCCCTGGAGGAGTCCAACGAGGAGGAGACGTCTGTAGACTCCAACTCGTCAATCTCAATTGTCGCGTAGTCAAAGGCCTAGCCCGCCTCTGACCACTATGAGGAGAGTGAGCCATCTTCTTTAGTGTTATGTATCTCTACTTCTCGAGCCCCAAGGTCATCAACTTGGGGGGAGAACATGGTTTCTGCTGCATCACCTATACCCATGGTCACTACTTCCGTTGCATCATGTGTAGTAGCAATTCCAGTCATAGCATCACCTGCTGTAGCAGTTTGTCCTAAAGCATGACCTATTGCATCAATTCCTACCGATCATGACCTCCTGTTATTGCTACTAAAGCCATTCCCTGCCCTTCTACAACAAGCTCAATCTCAAGACCTGAATTAGCTCCTTTGCCACGTCCTCCTGCTGTTTTTTGGCGCCCACGACCGCCATCACCGTGCACTCCTCATCCTCCTGCGAGTTGCATCGCACAAGCTTCTGCAATGTTGGCTGGTGAGAGGGCTGGTGGATTTGTGCACCGCTTAGAAGCATGCCGAGCTAACCCATAGTGGCTGCAGATGCGGTCACACTTCTGATGCTCATAGCTGTCCTTGCACATGGACTTTGGCCTTCCAGCTCTCTGCTTCTTTCCTGGTGATCCCCATCTTTCTTATCATCCTACATCTCGAGTGGATTGACTCCAGGCATGGGGTGGCGGTAGGTTCTCTTTCACTCCATCTTCGTGAGGTGCATGTCCATGTACATCTCCAGGTTCACTCCACCATCAAGGAGAACACTGATGGCATATTGACCCGAACTGCCATACTCGACGCACTGGACGTAGGTGCACTTCTTCTCGTTGCTATCCACCTCAAGCCTGGACAGGTTCTTTGGGCCTGTCATGGTCCCACAGAGTGGTCCCACGAGGATTCTGTTGTACTNCTTGCACATGGACTTTGGCCTTCCAGCTCTCTGCTTCTTGCCTGGTGATCCCCATCTTTCTTATCATACTACATCTCGAGTGGATTGACTCCAGGCATGGGGTGGCGGTAGGTTCTCTTTCACTCCATCTTCGTGAGGTGCATGTCCATGTACATCTCCAGGTTCACTCCACCATCAAGGAGAACACTGATGGCATATTGACCCGAACTGCCATACTCGACGCACTGGACGTAGGTGCACTTCTTCTCGTTGCTATCCACCTCAAGCCTGGACAGGTTCTTTGGGCCTGTCATGGTCCCATAGAGTGGTCCCACGAGGATTTTGTTGTAATTTTTGTATGTGCTGTGTATAAGTCTTCATCCTACCATCGATGAGCGGGGCGAGCGTGGTCTCACAGTCATTTGTAACATTTCATCAACCTGCAAACAACTTCTGCACCGACACATACAGCTACGCAAAGTAGTGGACGGGGTAGAGATGGCATAGGTCCATGGTGCGTGTGTCCGACAACTCTGTTGCATTGCTCATTGTGCACCCGCCATGTGCCAGTGGGATGTATATCCTGCTCCCGTTGTCCAAAGGGATTCTCGGGTCTCCACCGTCGCCAAAGACGTACTTTGTACCCTGATTGGATGTCCTTGAAAGCTTGTTTTGGACACGCTTGACCTCTCTGGTGGTAAAGGCATGCACTAGGGTCCAAAGGAGATCAGCGGCTATCCTACTCGCCTTGGACTTGACGTTCTCGTGGATGTGTTGTGCACAACAACAATCTCGTTGATGTATGTTGCACCAGGCAGCTCACGGACCACAACTACAAGGAGCCCTCGAGCACGGTTAGAGATGATGGTAGTGCCTCGATCTCATGCCGTGGAGTACGTTTGTGACAACCACTAGATGACCCACCTCCAGTTGTCGTGGTCTTCCTGGCCATAGAGAGTCCACGCCATGGGAACAATGTGCTTGTTGGCGTCCGAGTACTTGGCAACGAGGACTTGTTTGAAGCCGTTTTACAAAAAGGCAGAGTCCACAGTGACTAGACGTCGGACATGACTCCAACCCTCCCGATAAGCCCCGGATGCGATGAAGGCATGTGTGTATAGGTTGGTCTTGTCCTGCTCCACGTACGCTACAATACGGGGGTCCATACTATGCAACTGCAATGCAGACAATGCATGTTTAGCCATTACTTCATAAACGGGGATTCGGAATGAAACACATATGCAACGTACAATGACTAAGCAAGAATACAAACCTCTACGGTGTAGGTTGGGAAGAGAGACCGAAAGAGCGTCTTCTCTCCCATCAGGTTTTGCTGCGTCACCCTTTGGCTTAGTAGACGACCGCGTACTCCACCCTCTCGTCCGTGCGGGCCTCGACAATGTGCTGCTGCAACTTGGTATCGGGTGAGGGCTCATTCTTGGCCGTTTTCTTGATGTGGCGCAGCACCCATGCAGAACGGCAATCCTGATCCCCCTTCTTCGTGTCCGGAGAGCACTTGTGGTCATTATCATACTTGATCACATAACTGTTGCCGTGCTTGCACTGGTAGCGCGCCTTCAGCAGCCATGCATAGCTCAGTGTCTTGCACTGACCGTAGTGGACTTCTAGTCTTATTGGCGCACTATGGATACTAGAGAGCGGCATGCTGCTATCGACGTCAAAATCTTGGACAGTTTCACGACAAGCAACCATGTTGCAGAAGGCACGGCCAACTGGGAAATCCTGTGTGTTGCTTTGCGCTTGTGAGCGCAAGGAGTAGGAGCGGCTTGTAGGTCCTTGCGAGTTTTCTACGACGGGGTCGCGGAGTCTCCTCGTATATCCTGCACAAAACAAACGTATTGTAACGTTAGAGAGATGAGTGTAAAATGTTGACAAGAACATACAAAGTGTGGTGGCAAGCGGACATCGTACTTTGAAACAGCGGGAGGTCCAACCTCGTCTGGTGCGACGCCATACCTACAAAGTTAGTGGGTTAAACCCACCCACACGGTATACATGAAATGGAAGGTCGCGCCGACTACCACGAATTCGCATCGTACGCTCTTCAACACGGTTGGGAGAGCTTGGGGTCGTGCAGTCCACAACACTGACGCGACAGTTGTACTCATGCTCTTTCCAGTTGGTGAAGAGTAATGGTGATTTGGGGTGGTAACAGGAGACCAAGTCCTTGTCCGGGTAGTCGGCTCAAGTGGCATAAAGGATGACGGCCATATTGGCCAGAAGTGGGTACAACAACGTATCCCATGCATCATAATATGCAGCCCATCCACAACGTACACTTGGCAATCCCACATGTTAGCGCGAGCAGGAGAGTCGTCCTAGAGACAGAGGCCTTTGCGACGAAGTAGTAACACCGGGATGACATGATGACTACACACGAACAATGGCTCAACGGTCACGACCCGAACAGACGACGCGAGAGAACGTCCACATTGCATGTCGGTTGCCCAACTGACCGTGAGAAAAGCCGTCGCTAACCATGCAAACGAGGGCATGGAAAAGTGAGAAACTGCTAGGAAGCTTCCTAGCCTTGCTGCTGCTGACGTGGCGACACTGTCCAGTCAGCTGACGCACTAGCAAGCAGGCAGGTGCAGAAAACAGCAAGGATCAGGCTAGGGAGACGCGCAAAGTCTCATAAGCTTCAATAGCTTAGTAAATGCAGAGAGAGGTGACAAATGACAGGTCCAGGGCATAAATACCTGCCGCGGCGCACGGCGGGTGTCGCACGCGGCAGTCCGAGAGCTGTCCTAAAACCGGCCCAAAACCACTGTTTTGGCCGTAACTCTGTGCACACATGTCAGAATCCTACGCCGTCTAAACCTAGACGTGCAGAATCAAAAGACGCACGCAACGACTGGTCACATGCATGCATCCATCGACTGACAGCGAGTATGTAATGCAAAAACATGCAAATGGGACTCATGCCCAGTCCGCCGAAAGGCGCCTGCAAGACGTAGAAGTCACAGTAAGGAGTCCCGGTGACATCTGGGGCTCTGAAACAGTGGTCGGTCAGCTCCAGACGGGTAGTCCGCCGCCTGTCGCCGCGCCGGTGTCACCAGGGCCGCCTGCCTCAGGGATCTGCACGAGTATGGACACGGCCGAGTGGTCACAGTAAACTGTACAGGAACGGTACAAAGCACAACACTCCCCCATGACCCGATGGTACGCATGTCCATACGCGTGCAGCACTGGTGCGACCACATAGTGAATGACACAGACAGATGAGACGGCAACGTACATCCCACACTCAACCACTGTCACGCACGGGGCGAAGCCCAACAGAACGAATGGCCACCAGGAACTTTCCGCGTGCAAGTGCCTTCGTCAAGAAATCAGCTCGCT
>SZWC01003580.1:79444-95569 GCA_023375785.1 Penium margaritaceum
TGTGTGTGTGTGTGTGCGTGTGTGTGTGTGTGTGTGTGTGTGTGTGTGTATGTGTGTGTGCATGCGTGCATGCGTGCGCGTGTGCGTGCATGCGTGTGTGTGTGTGTGTGTGTGAGAATGATTTTGTGTGCTATTAGGTATTAGGTATGTGCAATTGTCGAGGCGTGCATGGATCACTTCATGCATGCAATGATATGTGCATATGATGAATGCATGTGTTGATGTTGATGCATGTTGTTGCGTGCGCCAAATGTGTGCATCTGTCAATGTATGGATGTTTCAATGCGTGCTTGCAACGCCTTAAAGTTTGTACGTGTCTTCATGCGTGGTAGCAGGTGGGTGGGTACACATTGTTGGTTCGTCTGTCAAACACGCAAGTGACCTCTTGACTCCTTCACACACACACACACACACACACACACACACACACACACACACACACACACACACACACACACACACACACACATAGAGAGAGAGAGAGAGAGAGAGAGAGAGAGAGAGGATTCCTGTAGGTGACTGAGTAGAACAGAAGCTATGGAGTCGTGCATCACTGGCGTCTCTGCCGTGTGCAAGATCAGTGGGCTCGACCATGCTCAGCTCTGCTGGAATGGATATCTTGCTGCTCCAAATATTTGGTGATGAGCCGTGTATGGCTGAAACATGAGAGATCGTGTTAGAGATGCATGCTCCACATACGCTCGTGGTCAATGTGGTTTATGGTTGTATGTACCTTGCATGCTGTGGTAGCTGTCTCGTTCTTGCCCGGGTTGCTGATCCATCGGGGCCACACGCTCAGTCGCTCTGAGGTGTGAGAGACCACGGAGGCCTTTTGGCCGACCGGTTTGGTTCAACCCCGGGGTGGCGGCTGGGCCCCACTTCGAGCTCTTCGAGTGGGTGGCCCGGTCAACCGCGGCTAAGAGATCGTTGGTCGCTTACTCTCGTCACTCTCGCTCTTGCTACTCAACCAAGTGTGTTTTTCACCAACTTCTTGTCCCACCCATCGCCATGGCTACTATGTGTGTTAAGCTTGCATGGTAGTGAGTGCATGTCGGCCTTCTGCCGCTAACTACTGGTATTAGAGCATGAGGGAGAGACCCCTCCATTCCATCGATCCATGGTGACTTGTGGTGCGGCACATTCGACACTCACAGTTGCGCAATCGCGACCGTGACACTCTTGTCCGTCCACGCCGCAACTTCGCCGCCGACAATTCAGTAGTCTCTCGTCCTAGCTGATCCAGGCTCTTGGCACTGCGACACCCCAGCTTCACAGTTCGGTGCTCTACATGCCATGGCACTCTTGCCTCGGTCCGTCGTACCCTAAAACATCTCCGCAACCCAGCAGGTCCGCAGTCCCGCAGCTTCACACCACTGCGGTGCCTGCTCACTCTCGTCCAGGCTGTCCGCACCTCAGCAACACCAATAGCGCTGTAGGCCAGCGGTCTCAAGGCTCTGCAGCACTGTGACACCGGGGCTCTCTCGCCACGGCCGACCGCCTCTCAGCGGCCCCACAGTCCCACAGGTCCGGAGCCCCACGTGCCTCTGCACTCTCGCTTCGGTCCGTAGTGTCTCAAGCAGCTCTGCGGTTCCGCAGGTTCGCTGCTCCTCTGCTCTGTAGCATTGTGACACCGAGTCCTTATGGACCCGGTGGTTCGTATTTCAGCAGCACGACTGTGCTGCTGGCCCGCAGGCGTGCGTCTCAGTAGCGCTACGACGCCGAGGCCTCCAGGCCATTGAGCCCTGCCTCTCTGGACGCCCTGCTCCACTCTCTCTCAACTAGCAGAAGCAGCAGCAGCCGCTTCTACGGCTTCATCTGCCACCCTGGCTGTACCACCGAACGTAGGACCCACCCCTACCTCTCCAAGGGGCCTGCGTGATCACGCACGCCTCGACAAACTGATTGATTGTCATGAGGAGGAGGCGGATATTGCAGTGTGGTTGCACCTTCTACTGCTGCAATGACGGCCCAGGGTACCACTCCGGGGAAGACTATAATCCTACAAACGACGAGGCGCACGAAGATGCTGCTATGTACGCGGCTTACTGTCAGTCACCTCGGACGATTCTCCGACCGTACAAAATGCGCCAACAACAGGGCCACCACGTGAGCAGCATCTTCCATCATCTCCGGTAAGATCCCCCGTTACCCGTAGAATGCGTCGGCAAAGTCAGTGTGCCGCTCAAGGTGCGACAACTCCAGCTGCACCAACAACCCCAGTAGAGCAAGCCGAGGCAACTTCATCTGGACCTGACATTCTCACTACCTTGGAAGCAGTACTTGTCCCCTGTACTGCCGTTCCTTCCACTTTGCTGCTACAGCGCGTGCTGCGCGTGCACCTACCTGCACTGCTGTTGGCACGGCTGTTGAAACCTACACTGTTGTAGGCACTGATCAGGGTCCTTTTGTAGCTGCTGCTGTCAACATAGCAACGCAGGTCGCAGCAGCAGCTAACGCAGTCGCAGCAACAGCAGCCTCGGCCGCCACTTCTCTCGAGCGCCGTCGACTCGATCCAGACCTCTACCTCTCAGGTGTCCTCTGTTGCTGCGTCCTCATCATTTGGTCACCAGATTCGCGTCGCGGTCACAGCTGCAGTTGTTGTCTCCACCCTCACAGGCGTTTCCCTTGCTAGAGTTGCCTGCCTCATGGTCACCACCTCGTCCTCTGTGACCGTCTTTGCTGCCTGTGCGGCATCTGCACTGCCACCACTGTTTGTCCTGCAACGTTTGCATTGGTGAGATTTCAGCTCCTTGTTGCTTGGGAATTCTCTCCTCTCCCTTCCTTTCCTTCTTTGTGGCCGTGCTCTTGTGTTCCATACTGCTGTGCAGCTCCACCCAGCCAGACGTCGTCCTCTCTTTTTTCCCACGCCCACTGGGGCAAGGGAAACTCTGCCGAAATTTTCTTGAGTGATCCACACTAACCATGCCCGTCGACGATGACCAGTATGCTGCTTTGACGGAAGAAATGCATAAAGAGCGTGCTACTCTTCAAGCAGCTCTCACTGCACAGCGCAAAGCAGAAGAAAAGGAGACTTTCGTTGACCACATTGCCGATATTGTGCTCAACCGCTTGCAGCCTACATTGCGCGCTACACCTGCTGCATCAGCTGCTACTAACATTGCTGCTACATTCTCCACCTCTCCCGCTTCCGCATCCAACACCACTGGCTCTTCTACCTCTAACTCCCTTGCTGTTGCTGCAACAACCAGTGCCGCTACAGCCAAAGCTCTTACACAGCCCGCACAGCACAAACCTGACATTGACTCAGTGCCACCGCATTTCACCTCTAACATCTCTTTCGCTTCATGGGAGGTTCGCTTCAGTGCTTGGGCACAAGGTGAGCAGCTCTTGGAGTACTATCATGTGCCCAACCCTGCTGCTAATCCTCCCTTTGTGGCCACTGACTTTGAGTCTGCGCGTGCTGTACGCGCTCTCATTCCAGTAGGACCCGTTGATCTCACTGATGAGCCAGGGTCCTACAACGCTGACATGCTCGCCGCACGCTTTCTGACCCTGTTGGTGCCTACGCTCTCATCAAGCGCTGCACAACTAGAACTGGGCACGCTGCATAGAGTGTCCTCATAGTATAATTCAACATGCTCTCCATGCGTGCAGACGAGACTGTGGATGCCTACTGGGCCCGCAGCCTTCACCTTTTGAAAGATCTTGGCGAAGCAACGCCTGGCCAACTACCTGCTGTTCTCTCTATTGTCAATGGCCTCATTCCTGAGCTGTGTGACATTTTCAGGGAGGTGAAGGCCTCTCAACTTGAGCGGCTTGCTGCCGAGCTTGTGCCTGCTGACTCTCCCCCAAGCATTGGTGCTCTTTGGGAGTTCACCTCCCAACGTCTCACTGACTGGTGGGGCGTCCTTCAGAACAAACGGATTCACAGTGCAACAGTTGTAGCCACCACCACCGCACCGCCCTCTACATCATCCACCTCTATCTCCTCCTCTTCTCCGTCTTCCTCGGCTACATCTCTTCGAAAGCAAGGTGGCAGAGGTGGTGGCCGTGGTCGTGGTCGGAGCAAGGGCGACGGTAGCTCTGGCTCTGGCGGCCAAGGTGGCCATGGCAAGGGCAAAGGCGCCAACAGCACCTCTTCTGCCCCTTCCACCTCCAGCATTGTCATGTGCTGGAATTGCAGCTCTGTCGGCCACTCTGCACCCAATTTTTTGTCATCACCAGACAACGAGCGCCTCGGCTCCACCATGCGTGCACACTGGGCACGCTCCTCTGGTGGGTCCGGGGGCGCCACACGCACGGCCTCTTCCCCTACTCCCTCTGGATAAGGCACACCCGTCACCACAGACGCTGTAGTTTATAGCACCACTACGGCTCCACCCTCACTCCCGTACCCCTGGGATTGGCCTCCGGGGTATGGCGGGCCCGTCTTCTACGGTCCGCCGTCCGGTGCCTACTCTCCACCCAGCTGGGCGTCTCCATCCTACCCTCCCTATCGCCCATCCTCGGGGGTGGTCATCACTCCGGACCCTCTTGAGGATAAGCGTCAGTTGGACGCAGCACTGTCACACGCCGTCCACCGGCGACACCTTCGTGATCAGGGAGGTGAGAGTGAAGGCTCTGGGTTGGAGCCTCTTGCGTGTGTTGTTGATGGGGCATTGCGTGGTTGTTCATCCGGTCACGTTCTTGGTAATCCTCCCACCGATGATTCGTGGATTGAATAGTGGTAGTCAGTGTGCTTGCCTTGTTGTCTTGCTGTTTGTGGTCAGCGTTTCTCTCCACACACAGCCTTTGCCGTAGATAGTCGTGACCTCTCCACAATTCGTGCATCCGGTGGCTTCTGGATTTTTGATTCAGGTGCCACCTACCACATGACCTCGTCGCGTATGTCTTTTGTCTCCCTTGGTCCTGTTGGCTCTGTTCGTTTTGTCCGCAGTGGCTCCGGCCAATTGCTCCCAGTCCAGGGGGTTGGTGTTGTACGCTTTGTTGGCCCTGGGGGGGATCTGTTTTTGCCAGACGTCCTATACATTCCATCGTTAGAGGTGAGTCTCCTCTCTGCCACGACGCTTGACAACCAGGGCATAGACTTCACGTCCAGTCGCGGCATTGCCTCTGTCTCGCACCGCACGTCTGGTCGCATCTTCCTGCGAGGGAGACGCTGTGACCGTTTGTTCCGTGTGCCCACATTCGCACCCGCTCCCACCACCGCTACCCATGTGTATGTTGCGCACCATGCACACCCGCTCATGCACAACTGCTGCATCGCCGCTTGTGCCACATCCATACAGCAGCCATCGACAGCTTGCTTTGTGTTCGTCCTGCCTATGGCCTTCATGCTGCCACGTTTCCGGCTCCTTGTCTCCTGACTGTCTTGACTATGCTCAGGGCAAAATGCATCCGTCCCCATTCTCCACTTCAGAGTCTTGCACTTCTCACCCTCTTGACTTGTTGCATGCCGATGTCATGAGTCCACTTCCTCATGACTCTCTTGGGGGTATCGGGCGTTACGTTCTTCGTCTCATAGATGACTTTTCACGCATGTATTGGGTCTTTGCCCTCAAACAAAAGAGTGACGTTTGCTCCACCCTTGAGTCCTGGCTTCCCCAAGCTGAAGTCGCTTGTGGTCGTTGTCTTTGTGTCTTTCACTGCGACCGTGGTGGTGAATTCATTGGTCCCACCACTCGTTTCCTAACCTCTCGCGGTGTGACCATCGAGACCACCGCTCCCTACACACCTCAACAAAATGGTGTGTCTGAGCGCTGGAACCGCACACTTGCCGACGGTGTTCGTACTCTCCTTAGTGCCTCTGACCTTCCTCCCTTGTTTTCCTTCGAAGCCATGTCATACATGACATTGGTCTGGAATCGTGTTCCGCACGGTCCCCTCCCACGTCATGTCACACCGTTCGAACGTTGGTTCGGTCGTCGTGCGGACCTTTGCCTGGCTTGTGTTTGGGGCTGCGTCGCTGCCGTGTGGCTCCCCGAGGACCTCCGTGACGGCAAACTCAGCCCGCGTGCTCGCCTATGTACCTTCCTCGGGGTCTCAGCCATGTCTAAGGCTTGGCACTTCTGGGACCCCGATCGCGCGCGTGTTGTTGAGTCTCGTGACGCCCTCTTCTTCGAGGACGTATTTCCTCGCGATTTGTCTCGTGTTGCTCCATCCTCTTCCTTGTCCTCGCTCCGTCGACTTGGGGAGGTGGGTCTATTCCAGCCTCTGGTCTCGCTCATGCATCCCCTCTTGCCTCGGCCCCTTCCTCTTCAGACCCTCCTCTTCATACATCTGATGTGTCCACCTCTGAAACCCTGCTCAGCACTCCATCTGCATCCTCATCCAACCCTTCCACAGCGTCTTCTCCTTCTTCATCCTCTGAGTCTGTGTCAGTGCCTCTCAGCCATCCCCCACAATCTGCTGATGCCGTGTCATAGTCACCTCCCCGCATTGTCGCTGAGTCGCCTCCACAGCCTGTCCTCCCGTCGCCTGTGATCTCTAGCGAGACCGTCATTCCGCCACCAGCAGTCACAGATGTGCCTCAAGTTGTATCTGAGCCTTACACTTGTGGAGGGCGGCTCCGTTCTCTCCCACAACGCTCTGTCACACAACCCACTCAATCCTCTCAGCGTCGCACCCGCTCTAGTGCACTCCCCACTGGAACTGGCTCCACCGCCAAACGACTGGTCTTGATGCACTGGGTCTTGCTGTGAGCGTGGTCCACCCCAGCTCAGTAGTGGGCTATGCACTGGTTGCCCATGAGTTTCACAGTGCTCTGGATGCCTCAGTCGCCGGCTATGTTGCCGCGTACTTTGCAGCCAGCGGTCTTCCCTCACTTCCTGCAGAGCCTACCACCGTTCGCCAGGCAAGGGAGGCAGCTGATGCTGATCTCTGGGAAAAGGCCACGCAAGAGGAGCTCACAGCCCTCAAGGAGCATGAGGTCTTCAAGCTTGTTGATCTCTCCGCAGGTCGCAAGGTTGTCTTAACTCGCTGGGTACTTCAGCGCAAGCTGAAGCCTAACGGTACAATTGACAGGTACAAGACACAGCTCACCGCCAAGGGATTCTCCCACATTCCTGGCGTTGATTTTGACGAGACGTTTTTCCCTGTGGGACTTTACACCACAGCTTGAGCTCTTCTAAGCCTGGTGGCCCAGCACGACTGGGAACTGGAGCAGATGGACGTCAAACAATGCATTCTTACATGGACACCTTGACAAGGAGATCTACATGGTGTAGCCTCCAGGCTTCACAGATGGCACAAACAAGGTGTGGCGGCTACGTAAAGCCCTTTATGAGCTCAAGCAGTCCCCTCAATGCTGGAACCTGGAGATCTCAGCCACCCTTGAAAAGGTTGGCTACCGTCGTAGCACTGTCGATCTGATGCTCTTTTTGAGTGCACCCTCGTAGCCCTTGGTGGCCATCTTGGTCTACGTGGATGACCTTCTTATTGCGTCACCCAGTCCCACCGCCGTGCAGTGCATGAAAGTTCTGTTGCAGTCCACCTACAAAATGAAGGGCTTGGGTCCAGCTCGTGTGTTCCTGGGCATGGAGCTTGAGCGGGACCATCAGCGTCGGACACTGCACGTCCATCAAGAAGCCCACATTCGCAGCCTTGGAGAGCGCTTCTCCTCCATGCTCGCTGACACCCCCACTGCATCGACACCCATGACACCAGCTTGGCAGCGTCTGCTGAAGTCACTCGACGTGACTCAGCTGGGGGAGACTGTCAAGGTCACCTCAGTGTGATTGGATCTCTCATGTATCTTGCCACTACCACTAGAGCGGACGTGGCCTTCGTGGTCAACTTCCTTGCTCAATTCTCCCAGAAACCTCGTCAGAAGCACCTCGAGGCTGCACTGCGTGTCATTTGCTGGGCACTGTCTACTACGCGTGTAGGAACGTGTTACAAGTCACAACCCTTTGTGGTGGTTGATGGATACACTAACAGTGACTGGGCTTACGATGCGGATGCACGTAGCCGCACCCGCTATATCTTTCTCGTGGGTGGAACCGCTATCTCGTGGAAAAGCGGTAAGCAAGGTTGTGTAGCGCATAACTCCAGTGAGGCTGAGTATGTTGCCCTTGGCGCAGGTACGTGTGAGAGTGTCTGGCTTTCTCGCTTGCTTCAGGAGCTTCGCGTACCCATCCGCTGCATCACATTGTGCTGCGACAATCAAAGCACTAAGGCAATTGCTGATCATGATGGCATGCATCATTCACGCACAAAGCACATCAACATTGAGCACCACTTTGTACGTGAGTGCATTGCCGCAGGAGAGGTCCAGGTCGTCTGGGTCGACACGCGTCAACAACGTGCAGACTTTCTAAAAAAAGCTCTGAACAGTGGGCTGTTCAAGGCAACAATGCATGCAGTTGGCTTATTGCATGCACGCGATGCTCCCGGCTGAATTGACACGCTTTTGTCCGTCCCTTGTTTGTGCTCCTTTGTGTGGTGTATGTTAATCCTCCCTCTATATTTCCACGACTTTGTGTTGGCCATGAGTGTGCAGGACATGCTGACTCAGAGAACGGAGGCGACGCACAGTGAGCACGTGCGTCAGCTTTGAGCACGGGACACGTCTACTCCCATTATCCCTCCTGTTCTCGCTTCCCTCTCGACAGCAGTGCCCCAGCTCCACTGTGTTCACCAGTGGCTATTGCCGGACTAGCCTTGGGTGACCTAGTTTAGCCTTGCTATTATGTGTTGCTTTTTGCTTCATGCTTGTGTTCAAAGACCTAGACCAGACCTCAAAGTCGAGGCTGGGCACTTGTGACTGGCACAATGCATGCTCAAACAGAGAACCTGCCTAAAGTCGAAAACAGGGTCGCGTGCAGGATTTCCGGGCGCTGGAAAAAGAAGTGCCGGCAAGCTTCGCTCGCCGGCCGATCGGTGGGCTCGACTAGCGAGACCCACCCCGTAGAGCTGCTCCTTGTCACTCCTAGGACTTAGACTTAGTGCGACGGCCGATCCATGGCTGTCACTTACCCAATCCTAACGTCCTCAAGCCTGCATCATTTTGAATGAAGCAAGTTGCGTTAGAACCGTCTGGTTCTCCTCATGGTATCAGAGCCCAGCACGCTGGGCGTGGCAATCGCTAGGCAGCGCGATCTGTGAAATTGATGTACGGCCCTGACAATGGATCTGAACGGCAACAGTGCCGTTTGCCGCCGCTGCAGCAGGTCTGGGTCGTCGAAGTAGGTCACGCTGGGCTCACCAGACCCTGCGCAGTCGGGGAGGAGGCAAAGAGGCACGGATTGCATCAGCTTGGGGGTGGTGCCCACCAAGTCGACCCGTCACGTGAGACGCCCGCGAGCGGGGCGGCCAACGAAGCATCCGCAGCAGCAGCAGTAGAAGGAGCAGCTGTAGGGCACTAGGGACCACTCTCCCTTCTTGCCGAGGGTGAGGGGGGTACGGGCGGAAGGCATGAGCAATGCGGGCTCCACTCCTCTAGGTGGCGCAAACCAAGGAGGCGGCTCAAACCCCAATGGCAGCCAGCCCTCCAACCAACCCGCCACCACAGTCACATGGGAGGAGCTGTCCAAGGCCATGAAGCAAAAGGACCTCTCCCCTCCTCCGCTCGGCACGCGATATTTCCTCGCATGGAAGGACATCTTCCTTGCGTGGGCCGCCGAGCATGGATTTGAAGAGGTGTACCTGTCACCAGCGGCGGATGATGCAGACGAGCGCGTACTCCTGCGCGCCTTCAATGCCCTCATGCGGGCGTTGCCCGATGATCAAGCCTACGCCATCCGCCAACTCCGCTTCGGCGGAAAGGGCGAGGACCCTACAAATCCTCGTAGCGGAGCCCTTGACCCTATGAGGCGTGGCAACATCTCTCCACCCGGCAGGAGGAACAGGGTATGGTCTTGGTTATCACACTACACGACAAGCTGCGCCGGCTGTACCCCAAGCCAGGAGCGCCTATCGCAGAGTACTAGGACGCAGCCATGGATATCAGTCACCGGATTCTAGGGCTTGGTGCATCCTGCTCAGTGCTGGAGTGGTTGGACCCGGTTCTCCTTCATCTCGGCGAGCCTTAGAGGGAGTTCAAGTAGGCGCTGTTGAGGAGACTGCGTGTCACCGACATCGAGACCACGGATCTGGTGGAGGTCTTCGAGGAGCTACGCCACTACCAAGACATTCTGTGTGGGGAAGCACGAGACGCCGAGACCCCCACGGCCAGCGCTTTTGCTCACCACGTAGCGGCAGGCCCACCTTCAGGCTCTGGAGCAGGAGGTGGACGAGGTGGAGGGGGCAGAGGAGGACAGTCAGGCGGGGGGTGAGGTCGTGGTCGGGGTGCAGGAGGATGCACCTGCAACTGCTGCGAGCAGGCCGGACACTACTGTTGGGCGTGCCCGCAGCTGCAGCGCATCATGACCCCCCTGCACAATAGCAGCCAGATCAGCCGTAGCAGTTCCACCGCCCTCAGCTTGATCAGCAGCTCCAGCCACCTGCCTCGTCGAGGCCGGCCCCCATGGGATCACACGCACCGGCCCCGTTTGGAGCAGCCACGTTCGCAGCACCCTCATTGCAGCTGCCACTGGCGTCTCTAGTGGCCCAGGGACTACCGCCGCCGTTCTACCAGGGACCACCACCACAGTACCAGGGGCCGTTCTACGTGCCGCCATACGTTGCTACACCAGTTCCCGCACCTGCGTGGGCACAACGGATCTATTCAGAGATGGCAGACGCGCACTAGCCGGCTCCACCACCCCCTGTTGGTTGGACTGCTTCCATGGAGATCCAGCCCCCTGAGCCGACCGTTGCGACACAGGCGTCAGGTCAGCGGCTTGGGCATACGCACGTTACCACATCGCACGCTCTCCCCATGCATGAATGGCTGCATGACACTGATGCATCACACTACATGTCCCCACACAGGTTGTTGTTCGCATCATTGTATGCCGTGGATGACGTTGAAGGAGTGAAAACCAGCTCTGGGGAAGTACTAGCGGTGGACGGCGTGGGGACGGTGGCGTTGCAGGCACCTGGAGGAGTGATTTGGCTGACTGGTGTTCTGTATGTGCCCAAGTTACGAGTGAACTTGTTTTCCGGTGGGCAACTGGATCGCCAAGCCAATATCTCCACAGTGATGCAGCAGCAAAGATGCATGCTTTATGATTCGACTGGAAATTTGTTGGTGGATGGGCCTTTGCATGCGGACATGCTATATCGCTTGACTCTCTTTCCCTTGGTTCCCACTCACTCGCACCGCCCACAGGCTCACGTCGTCACCATGATAGATGCAAAGCATACGGATCTCCTTCACAGACGGCTGGCACACATCCACACAGATCTCATCACAGACATGCAAAAGCACTCCTCAGCACGAGGTATCACCCAGGAGGATTGTCCTCGTGGTCTCAAGGACACATGTCACACATGACACATGTCACACATGTCTGGAGACACATGTCATGTCATGAGACACATGTCTGTAGTGCCATGAGGGCAAGGCACATAGACAGACTTTTCCCAAAACAGACAGGGAAAGCACTGCACCTCTGGAACTGGTCCATGCAGATCTGACTGGACCGATGCCCGTGCCCTCAGTCCAGTATGGGTCACAGTACATCCTGACATTGACAGACGATTTCAGTCGTTTTCGTTGGGCGTTCCTGCTCAAGTCTAAGTTAGATACTATCCAGGCCATCACAGAGTGGATACCCCTTGCAGAACGTCAGACAAAGTGCAAGTTGTTGAAGCTACGGACTGACAGAGGGGGAGAGTTCATGGGTTCACTGACTGCAGCCCTCAAGACGTAAGGAATAGAACATCAAACCACAGCGCCATACACACTCCAGCAAAACGGGGTAGCTGAGAGATGGCACAGAACGCTTGGCGATGCCCTACGCACGCTACTGAGTGAATCAGGTCTGTCCTTTGGGTTTTGGGAGGAAGCAGTAAAGTACATCACCTGGGCGTGGAACAGAGTCCCACAAGGTCCACTGCCCAGGTCGGTCACACCCTGGGAACGTTGGTTTATGGAAAAAGTGGACCTACGTCCCGCCCGAGTATGGGGCACCATGGCCTGCGTCTAGTTCGCCAAGCCACAACGTGAATACAAATTGAGCCCTAGAGGTCGGTGGTGCGTCTTTGTAGGCGTGTCACATGCGTCCAAGGCATGGAGGTTCTGGGACCCCACGAGTCACAGCTTTCTTGAGAGTCGGGACGCTTCCTTCTTGGAGCGCATGCCATACAAGCAATTTCGCACCTTACGGCACGTACCCAACCTGAGCTCTACCCCCACTATGTGAGCGTTCCAGTGCTCGTCCCACAGCCAGTCACAGATCCCACGCGCACTGTGGGACAGGAGCAGGGTGAAAACAACTCTGTGCTGAGAGAGCGCCTAACACCCACCGACCTGGCGAGCACAGAGTCAAGTGCGCCTCAGTCACCCCCTGGGCTCCGAGGTGATGCCTCCACAGATTCGGGAAAAACTCTCACACCTGCACCACAACTTGTGAAACGCACCCTGAGGGACACCCCACGTGTCAACTACCGACAGTTCTATCACATGGTTGGTCCCAACTCCACTCAGCACCAACAGGTGGAACCCCTGACCCTGTCTGAGGCAAGGGGGCGTGCTGATGCACCTGAGTGGGAGAAGGGCATAGCCGCTGAGATCAACGCTCTTTTGGAGCACAAGGTGTTCGAGCTTGTGCCCCTTCCACCTGGCCGAAATGCCATCGATGTGAAAAGGGTCTTCAAGCTGAAGAGGAACCTGGCTGGGCTGATCGAAAAGTACAAAGCCAGGCTGGTGGCAAAGGGGTTCCATCAAATTCCAGGACAAGATTTTACAGTCACTTATGCCCCAGTAGGCAAGTACGGTACCGGCCGAGTACTGCTGGGTGTGGCAGCCCATGAAAACTGGGAAATTCATCAAATGGATGTCAAGAACGCATTTTTGAATGGCCCTCTGGAGGAGGAACTGTATGTCAAACAACCAGAAGGGTTTGAGGATGGAACATTTTGTGTCTGGCTGCTGCTTAAAGCCCTCTATGGACTGAAGCAAGCACCACAGTGCTGGAACAAAGAGATAAGTTGTACTCTCGTGACTGGGGGATTCACAATGTGTGTGTGTGTGTGTGTGTGTGATCCCTCCTGCTTCCTCCGCTTGGGAAATGGAGCACCCATCATGCTCCTAGTCTATGTCAATGACCTACTGCTCTTGTCTCCATCGCTCTCTCTCATCACACGCACAAAGGCCCTGCTTACTGAGCACTACAACATGACGGATCTAGGGGAAGCAAGCAACTTTTTGGGCATGACCATCACCAGAGACAGATCTGCACGCACACTCACACTGCATCAGGGATGATTCCTGGCATACCTCACTGGTCTGGTCTTTGCGTCCACGTCGTACCGTTTGCTGGATGGGTATTGTGACAGTGACTATGCGCAAGACCATCAGGCCTGTAGTCGTGGTGGGTATGTGTTTTGTTTGTGTTGGTGGCTGTGTCATGGCATTGGGTGAAGCAGCGTGTGAGGGCATCTGGTTGGCACGCCTGCTTGAGGAATCGGGGTTGAATGCACAAGCAGTCCCACTGCACAACGACAGCTCTGTAGCACGTCGCATTGCCGCAAATGATGGTGTGCTGCACCCACGCAAAAAGCACATCAGCGTTGAACATCACTTCGTCCGTGAGGCAGTAGAAGCAGGAGCCATTCAAGTCCAGGCCATCAGTGGGGATGCACAACTGGCGGACTTCCTCACTAAAGCACTCCCCTCCACTGCACTCCAACTCCAACTCCATCATCTTGGCTGTGTACCCGCTGCACACATGGCCAAGGGGGCGTGTTAATCCACCCTGTGTATTTGTACGACTCTATGTTGGCCATGAGTGTGCAGGGCATGCTGACTTGGAGAGCGAGGCGATGCATAGTGAGCGCGTGTGTCAGCTTCGAGCACAAGACACGTCTACTCCCATTATCCCTCCTGTGCTCGTTTCCCTCTCGACAGCAGTGCCCCAGCTCCACTGTGTTCACCAGTGGCTATTTCCGGACTAGCCTTGGGTGACTTAATTTAGCCTTGCTGTTCTATGTTACTTTATGCTTCATGCTTGTGTTCAAAGACCTAGACCAGACCTCAAAGTCGAGGCTGGGCACTTGTGACTAGCACAATGCATGCTCAAACAGAGAACCGACCTCAAGTTGAAAACAGGGTCGCGCGCAGGATTTTCGCGCGCTGGAAAAACAAGTGCCGGCGAGCTTCGCTCGCCGGCCGATGGGTGGGCTCGACTAGCGAGACCCACCCCGTAGAGCTGCTCCTTGTCAGTCCTAGGACTTAGACTTAGTGCGACGGCCGATCCATGGCTGTCACTTACTGAATCCTAACGTCCTCAAACCTGCATCATTTTGAATGAAACGAGTTGCGTTAGAACTGTCTCGTTCTCCTCATAGGAGAACGAGAGTGTATAGGTTGTTCGTCTGTGGCTCATGGGGGAGTGTTGGTTTGTCTGTCAAACACGCAAGTGACCTCTTGACTCCTTCACTCACTCACTCACACACACACACACACACACACACACACACACACACACACACACACACACACACACAAACACACACACACACACACACACACACACACCATTCCTATAGGTGACTGAGCAAAACAGAAGCTATGGAGCTGTGCATCACTGGCGTCTCTGCCGTGTGCAAGATCAGTGGGCTTGACCATGCTCAGCTCTCTTGGAATAAATATCTTACTGCTCCAAGCATTTGGTAATGAGCCTTGTATGGCTGAAATATGAGAGATCGCGTTAGAGATGCATGCGCCACATACGCTCGTGGTCGATGTGGTTTATGGTTTTATGTACCAAGGTACATATCACACATGTTGCATGTTGTGCTAGTCGTCTCGTTCTTGCCCGGGTTGCTGATCCATCGGGGCCACACGCTGAGTCGCTCTGAGGGGTGAGAGACCACGGAGGTCTTTTGGCCGACCGGTTTGGTTTGACCCTGGGGTGGCGGCTGGGCCCCACTTCAAGCTCTTCGAGTGGGTGGCCCGGTCAACCGCGGCTAAGAGATCGCTGGTCACTTTCTCTCATCACTCTCGCTCTCGCTACTCAACCAAGTGTGTTTTTCACCAACTTCTTGTCCCACCCGTCTTCATGGCTACTGTGTGTGTCAAGCTTGCATGGTAGCGAGTGCATGTCGGCCTTCTGCCGCTAACTACACGCATGTGGGTTGGCGGCTGTGCAAGTGTGTGTCCCTGAGTGCATGGGTGAGATCGTGAATTTATGCATGGCACAAAAGTGAAGTGGCATTTTCGTATATGCTCGAACCTTGCTGGGCATGCATATCATCACATTTTTCTCCTCTTTTTTCCCGATTCCACCGCTCGGAGGAAAACAACGTGACATGAGCCAATGGATGAGGAAAATGAGCAATAGAAAAATATTCACAAGGGAGGACATTGAGATAAATTAGAGATAAGTGTACATCAAACTACACACTTGTGTCTCATCTACATCAACCACAGTTGAAGGGTCAGAAAGAGACCCCTCCCGTGATGTGTACTACCAAGGTGTAGCATCTCCCATCCTACTCCCCATCCTTGCCCCCCTTGGCCTGCTTCTGATCTCTCAGTCTTTTGTCTCAATGTCATTCACAGCCTCTGCCCTTTGCTCTCTCACCCTCACATCCCTCTCCTCCTCCTTCGGCCACCATCACCGTTTGCCCTACTTCCCCACCAGCCGCCGCAATCCTGTGAACATCATCGCCGCACCTCTCCTCTGATGCCCTCTGAGATCCCTCTGTGAGTTTGGACATTCATTTCCTTCCTGCACTGCTCTCTCCCACATTCTTTCCTCCCTCGAGCTTCCGGTCAGTTCCAGAAGAAGGACGAGGCTCACCTGAGCTATCGTCTTGCGTGGCTGCTGAACCGATGGAGGAGAAAGAGGATACATGGAGCGAAGAAGACAAGGATGACGACGGGCTGCTCCAGTTAGACAGCTCATCCCCCTCCTCCTCACCTTCCTCAACGTCAACTCGGTCGCTGTCCCCGTCGGCGTTATCATCATCACTGCCATCATTGGGGAATATTTCATCATCAATGTCCTGGTCCTGGTTCTTACCCCCCCCCTCCTCCTCCTGCTCCTCCTCCTCCTCCTCCTCCTCCTCCTCCTCATCTCCTTCCGCTCCATCGTCTCCCTCCTCTGCCTCCTT
>SZWC01003580.1:118685-136887 GCA_023375785.1 Penium margaritaceum
GCATGCACGCACGCACGCACACACGCACGCACGCACCCACCCATGCGCGCACACACGCGGGCACCATGTTCGAGCGCACACCACGCATGCACGCACACACGAACACGCGCGCGTGCGCACGTGCCCATGCACTCGCGCACACATGCACCCATGGGTGGGGGGGGGGATGTTGAATGCTAACATCCTCTCTCCTTTTTGTGGACAAGACTGAAGATGACATCGACAGTGGAGACGTCAGCTGGGGCAGCCCCATCAACAATCAAGCAAGCATCAGCAGTGGCCGCAACAGCAGTAATGGTGACCATGACAACAACAAGGATCAGTGGACGACACATTGGGCAGCAGAACAGGGACATGGAATGAGTTGACGGCTCAAAAGAGGGAACTGGGTGAGGTGACTGGTCAGGACCTGCAACGCCCGATGCAAATGACTTGCGTCCATGCGGACCGCATCGAACTAAGAGGGAGGCATCAGCGACATTGCGCAGCTGATGTGCAGGCAACATGCGCATGACATGGCTTTGCATGGCATGGCGCAGCGTGCCCTTGGATGACATAGCATGACATGGCATGGCATGCAGCACTACACTCCGTGCTACACCATTCTTGGCTTAGGCTGAACGGAGCTGCAACCTGTGCACCCCATCAAGCTGCGTCAATGGGCACTCTGCAATCTCTCTCTCTGAAGCACATTCCCACGACAAGACGACAAAGCGTGTCCATCTACGGACACACTTTGTCGCCAAACTCTGAAAGCAAACGAACGGACACAGTCTTGCAGTGGCCCGCCCATTTTGCCAATTCAAGGACCGATTGGGCCCATCCCATGGCTCTCACCGCCACCTTTGCTTCTTTCGACGGTCGTTCGCTCACTCCACTTTCCTTTTGGACTCACACTCCCAACTGCCTGACCTCTGGCTCTCAGCGAAAGCACTTCCGTCTCTGTTCAACAGCATACATTATTTTACCCGTTTTGCCAAGAGTCAAAACAATAGTGCATGAAGTCGCTTTCTCACAGCACCTTCACTCTAGCCTTAAGCGCGCGCACGTTGTCCCTGCTCAGCTGCTCCCACAGATCCAACGACCGCACTGCCAACGGCGCCACCTCAAACGCCAGCATGCCCATGGACCTCGGGTTCAGTCTGCTGCGTGCCGCAGCAGCCGCAGCCGCCGCCGCCACCACGTCCTGNNNGCCCCGGACTCCACTCCCAAGGCCACTGTCCGCCAGTTCCACCTCCGCCACCTCCTCCGACTGCTTGCGCAGGCTGTTGCGGCTCGCCTGCTGCACCGTTCTGCTGCTGCGCTTCTGGCCTGTACTTCTCTGGGTCCAGGTTGGGAAACACGCGGTACACCATGTCGTCCAAAACGCTGACTTGATTGCCCATCGCAGCAGGTGGTCCCTCAATCCGTCACTGCAACAAATTTTGCGTCGACGCTGACGCCCTTTTTCCTCCGGCTACTTCAGTGCAGCCAAGGGCTTCAGTTGGCGCTTGCCGTGTTCTGAGCCACGAGGTCGTTGGGTCACAGACTCGTCGTCCCCCCTCCAACCAAGCGGTGGATCCTGCCGAGCATTTTGTCCGAGGCACAAAACGGAAATCCAGGCATGCAAAGGTGAAGGCGCGCTCAGCTGCTTCGCTGCGAGGGACCGTTGTTCGGATGCCCAGCTGCCGTCTCGCGACCATGGGGGCCCAGGTGCGACACTCCGACGAGTTGGCCGGGCAATGAGGTCTCCAGTGTGTCGGAGTGGAGTTGTTGTGCGAAGGATTACTTCCGAACAGTTCGCACTGTGCGTCCGATGCGACTGACGAGCCGCCGAAAGAGGGTGATTTTCTTTGGAGCCTCGAATTACAAACATGGCCAAAACCTTAGCACCAAGCCCAAAACAAAAAAGGCCTAAGCGATGGTGCAACTGGTCTGAATCATTCGTCTCGATAAACAGGAGGTGATGTACATTTCAGAAAGCTTAGACCCGAAATCGTTCATATTTGGGTGGGATTCCGGACTCTAATTCTCTGAGCATGGGTGAACTTAGGGAAGTCGCTGCAAACTGTAGTCGAACTAAGAGGGTTCGGTGAGCTTGTGAGCGTCAGCTCTGGTCGTGATTGGCTCGCTGATGCCTCGCGACGTCAACATCGAGGTGTGCAAAACGGTCAATTCTGGAACACCGCGCCGACAGGGCGATGACGGGGGACGGGGGGGGGGGGGGGGGGGGGGGGGAGGGCAGGGGCTTTCGGAAGAGGGGGCCGGCATGTCGACGATTGGAATCTTCATGAGCCGAGTTCGCCGTGCAACCCGCACATCGGACGACTGTCAGCGGCCCTCGAAGAAGACGGCAACGGACAGCCGGGGCTTCCATACCCTCCAGAGAGGTGAATATTTAGGGTTTCCTGGCAGGAAAAGGGTCTCGAGGTTCGCAAACTTGACCTCGGCACTTAGTGCGAGCGGCAAGTGTGAAACGATGTCATCAGTTGTTGCTATGAGAAACTGCACATTGACATCTAGGCACTTGGCCCCACTTAGAAGAGAGCGTACATGTGGGGATTACCCACCAAATTAGAGTATGTCTATGCTCCCTGGCGCTCAGAAGAATAAAACTGCCTTGTCTGACGTCTGGAATAATAATTCTCCCCTACACGCTGACCTAATAAAATTAACATTCTGCCCACAAACAGCAGAAAACGAAGCATGTCAACCTCGCATGCGATGTATCGTCGACAAGTTGACGTCAACAATTTCTATGAGCAATCGCAAACCACCCGTTCAATGGGTTTATGAACGTTCAAGGGAAGGATGCATTTGGTTTCCATGGGGGGCCCGAGACTCCCCGTGCATTGAAAGGGAAACTTGCTAGCCTCGCCACTACAGAGCCCGTCAGTGCCCGCGCAAAACTAAACCCCAAGAACTCCGAATGTATCTTTGAGTGTGGTTTGATTGTGTTTTTCATGTTGAAGCTCGATTCTTACGTGGGAGCGAGGATCGCGAAGGGGTGGTGTTGTGATATGTGACGTTTCTGTCGACTTATACAATCTACTATGACCACTCGGCCCCGTCCATACTTGTGCACATCCCTCATGCGGACCTTGGTGGTACCAATGCGTCATCTGGTGGTGGACTGCCAGCTTGGAGTTGACCGACGACTGTTCCAAAGCTTTTGACGCTGCCCGAACCTCTTGCACTTTTTCTGCAACACAAAGGAGTTTATCGGTGACTAGCTGTGGGCCCGATTTGAATGTATTTACATTGTATGTCCACCATTTCATGCCGGATGCATGCATGTGACAAGTCGTAGCGTCCGACTTGTGATCCTGCACGTCTAGGTTCAGACGACGTAGCGTTCTGACATGTCTGCGCAGAATTACGGCCAAAACAGTGGTCTCGGGCCGGTTTTAGGACAGATCTTGCACTGCCGCGTGCGACACCCACCGTGCGCCACGGCAGGTACTTATGCCTGTTGTGATTTGTGACGTTCTTATATCTAGTGTGACCACGGTCGTGTCCATACTCGTGCAGATCCCTCAGGCGGGCCCTGGTGACACCGGTGCGACGACCGGCAGCGGACTACCAGCTTGGAGCTGGCCGACTACCGTTCCAGAGCCCCGGACACTGCCGGGACTTCCTGCTGTTTTTTCTGCAGCTTGCAAAAGTTTTTCGACACACAGACCATGAGCCCGATTTGCATGTTTTTGCATTGCGTGTCCACCGTCTGATGATGGATGCATGCATGTTACCAATGGTAGCCTCCGTCTTGTGATCCTGCACGTCTAGGTTTAGACGGCGTAGCATTTTGACATGTGTGCACAGAGTTATGGCCAAAACAGTGGTTTTGGGCCGGTTTTAGGACAGCTCTTGGACCGCCGCGTGCGACACCCGCCGTGCGCCGCGGCAGGTATTCATGCCATGGACCTGTCATTTGTCATTCCTCTCTGCAAATGCTATTGAAGTATTTAGACACTTTGCCTTGTGTCCCCTAAACAAACTCTTGGCGTTGCGTGCACGACTTGTGACTGTCGTCACCGTCTGATCAGGCACTGACGCTTGGTCAACGGGGGTGTTGCAAGGAAGCTTCCTTGCATCTTCTCATGGTATCAGAGCAATGAGACATTTCTCACTAAGCTGCGCAGCAGAGCCGCAGCAGAGCAGCAGCAGTGAGAGTCACCGCTTCAGCACATCCACTAGGGCCTGTCGAAGACAGCCGGTCGCCGTCGACGCAGCCCACACCCATCACGTGAGACCGTAGCAGCGGCGTTGCCACCGTGCCAGTAGCAGTAGAGTAGCAGCAGCAACAGCGGCAGCAGCAGCGTCGTAATAGCAGGTACAGTAGCGAGTGGCGGCTGTAGTGAGTGCAGCCGCCGTCCGCAGCCGCAGCGGTGGCCGCGGCAACAGCAGCGCAACGGCAGCAACAGCAGAGCAGCAACAGCGATGGCAACAGCAATGCAGCAACGGCAGCAGCAACAGCGCGCAGCGGCGGCGGTAGCGAGCAGCAGGCACAGCGCGCATCTGCTGCTGCCACTGTTGCGCACTCAGCCATGCACTTGTTGCTGCAACTGATGCACAGCTGCAGCAGCAGCTGAGCGGAAGCTACTGCGGAGCTTCCTCGCAACTTCCGCACAGCCGCCGCGGAGCGGCTGCACGCTCGCGTAGAACCGCGAGAGAGAAAAAAAAGGAAGTCGAGCTGACGTCAGCAATTTTGCTTACTGACGTCATCAGGTCATGCTGACATCAGCAACCACCTACTGACGTCAGCACCATACTTAGCCAAATCTTTGGCCGGACAGTCAAAAATTGCCAACGTACGAACTCCTCGAGAAATGCTGACGCTTTTGGAATCCAACAAACCTGTCGTGTCAACCCATACGATCGTCACCCGACTATCCCGGTGACTATCCCCTTCCAGGAGTCTTCCTCGTCCCTCGTCCTCCTCGGCCTGCGGTTGCTCTCCCCACGAAACGGCAACCCAAGGACTTTGAGACACCACCTCCACGGTACATCAATGAGGATGGCTTCAACTGCTGGAAGATCCTCTTTTAGGTTTGCGCTACTTCAGACGGAGTGTGGCCCTACTACCACAGCCCGTATCAGCCTACAGACTCAGCACAGGTGCTGACAACAGCCAGGGCGATGCGCGGACTCCTCTATGCCATGCCACGCGAGATTGTCGTCGATTTCTGCCCCTTCCTTGGCGAGGCCGGCACAGGCACCGGCGCCGATCCACGCGAAGGTTGGGATCTGGTCTTATTCCTGCTGGCCGTAGAGATGCACGCCACTCGTGCAGCACACATTCATGCCTTCCACTCTCTCCGTCAGGGGCCTGCAGAGCCTGCAGCCAATTACTGGCAACGCGCCATGCGCATCTACACGCGCCTTGGGACCTCAGGAGGCATACAGCTGTGGGCGCTCCGTACGATGATGCTCGGAGTTCGCGTTGAGTACACTGACATCTTCACACGGTACAGCGACGCTGTCCTCAAGCCCTTTTCAGCCACTCTGCAACTTCTCCCCTGGGCGCATCAGCTCTTCCTCCAAGTGACTTCAGCTCGTGAGGCAGCCGTGGCCCATCAGGAGACTTCTCTTGCTGCAGCAGTCGTCGCATCACCACCATCTTCCCTCATGTAGTCTCCTTCTTCATCCTCCATCACGTCCTCATCTTCCTCCTCCTCTTCGGCCCCGCCCACACCCACTCAGACACAGGGTGCTGCAGTAGCGGCTCAGGGAAAGATGAAGAAGGGGAAGCGTGGATCAGGTCAGCAACAGTCACAGCAACAGTCATCATCCAGTGGTAGAAGTGGACGTTCTGTTCATTGCTACAATTGTGGAGGCGCCCATCGCTACACCGAGTGCCAGTAGCCACTCGACTGGGCGCAGATTACTCGTGGGCTCCACGCTGCACACGCCCTCCGTTCCACGTCTAGCACGTCATCCTCGCCATCCTCCGGACGTGTGGCGGCCACGACTGCAGCTGTTCCCGCTTCCTCACCGGCGAGTAGCAGTGATCCGGACCCACGCGACCGCACCATCGCTGAGCTTCGACACCTTCTGGCACTCTGCTTTCAGGGAGGTGCAAGTGTATTTTCATCGTTGGGTGGTCCACAGACTATCTTTCCGTCCGTTCCTGTGGGTCGTGACGACGCGTGTGGGGGAGCACAGTCAGCATGTGATGATGATGGGTCTGACTGCACCAATTAGGTTCATGAGTCTCATCTTTGTGCCCTGCATCGTCCTCCCAACTGACGGCTTAGCGTCCCTCTGATGCTGAGTGTTCCATTGCCCGTTGTACAGTGACGCCCACCAGTCGTGACTCCAGTGGCACTTAGATTATCGATTCTGCTGCCACTCATCACATGACGTGTTGTCGTGGTGATTTTGTTGTTCTCGGTCCTGTCACGTCTGTCCGTTCCATCCGTACAGGCTCTGGTCAGTCCTTGCCAGTCCATGATGTTGGGGTTGTATGTTTCGACGGTCCGTCTGGCCCCTTGTACCTTTCCGATGTGTTGTTTGTGCCTGATCTTGAGCTCAGCCTGCTTTCTGTGCGTGCCTGCACACTGATGGGTCTCTCTGTGGAGCATACCACAGACTCAGCGACTGTGACTACTACTGACACTTGTAGCGTTGTCCTTCGTGCCTCAGTCGTAGATGATCTGTATCGCGTCTCTCGGACCTCCTCCCCTTGCTCTCCTTCCTCCTCCGGTCGGGTCTTTGTCGCTGATGTTCTATCTCCGGAACAACAGCAGTTGCTTCATCGCCTTCTGTGTCACGTGGGCTACGATACTGTGTCGAAGCTCATTCGGACACAGCCAGCTCTCTGTCTTGACGCGGCTTCTTTCGAGAAGCCACCCAAGACCGACTGTCTCTTTTGTGCTCAGGGGAAGATGCACCGATACACCTACCCTGACTCTCGTTCCCGAGCGCTTCGGCCTCTCAAGCTAGTTCACTCAGACCTTCTCAGCCCTCTTCCGGTCGAGTCCCTATCTGATTGGGACCGGTATGTTTTGACTCCGACTGACGACTTTACCCGGATGCGGTGGGTCTACTGCCTGTGTCAGAAGAGCGACGCCGCCCTTGCGGTTCGCCTTTGGCTAGTGATGGCTAAGCGTCAGTCACATCACACGCTACATACTTTCCGCTCTGATTGCGGCGGTGAGTTCCTTGGCGAGATGGACGGGGTCTTTGCTGAGCACGGGATTTTTCACCAGGTCTGCGCTCCTGCTACCCCTCAGCAGAACGGTGTTTCCGAGCGCTCGAAGCGCGCCATGGAGGATGCGGTTTGCGCTATGTGGTCTGAGTGCGGTCTCCCTGAGTCCTTTGCCTTTGAGGCTTTCGCCTACATGACTTGGGTTTGGAACAGCCTTCCGCACGGTCCGCTTCCGGACCATATCACACCGTATGAGCTCTGGTTTGGCCACCGTGTTGACCTTCATCTCGCTCGCGTGTGGGGATCCCTGGCCTCCGTGTGGTACACCGAGGACCAGCAGGGGTCAAAGGTCTCACCTCGGGGCCGCTTGTGTGCCTTTTAGGCATTTCCCCGTGGTCGAAGGCCTGGCGCTTCTGGGACCCTACTCGTCGTGGCGTCATTGAGTCACGCGACGCGCTCTTTCTCGAGTCTCTCACCTACCGTGACCTGACTTCGACCACGGCACTCTCCGCCACACATGTTCTTACTTGTGAGGGTTCTCGGTGGATGGGGGAGATTTCTACACCAGCGAGCATCTCTCACCAGGCTGATGTGTCGGTTCGAGCCCCCTTCATGTCTCGGTCTCTGGCCCTTGATGACCCGGCGATCATCGTCGTCGGTCCAGAGACCTCGCCCGTACAGTCTGTTTCACGCCCCACAGGTGCCCATGCTTCTGTTCCCGCGCCTACTTCTACGCCAGTACCTGCATCTACTAGCACTCCTGTTTCTGCGTCTGGTCCAGTCTCACCTACTCCCGTATCTGCTCCTACTAGCACTCCTGCCTCTGTGTCAAATCCGATCTTGCCTGCTCCTGCAGTCACACCCAGCCCCGTGTCCCCCACACACACATCTCCTCGCACAGCATCACCTGCCTTACCTCAGTCCCCATCAGCTGTGGTTGTGCCTGTCCCTGAGCCTGAGGTGCACCCCTCGAGCTCAGGTTACTCCCGTGAGCCCGGTGGCCGTCTTTGACCACTGGATTCCTGAGCTCAACAAGCGTCGGGCCCCGCACCCAGGCGCCCCTCTCGCAGCATCACGAGTGGTGACCCTGGCACAAAGGCCCTAGACCTGAGTATTCGCACTGAACTCACAGAGGTACATCCAACATACCCAGTAGGGCACGATCTCGTCACTCGCGAGTTCCATATCGCTTGTGATGCAGCAGCTGATCTTATGGTCGTCAGGCCTAGCACCGAGGCATGTGCCCTTGCCACACTGAGCTTTCCCTCTATGGCACCGACCCGGGCACTCTGAGGGAACCTCTCTCATCACAGGATGCTGATGCTTGGCGCGCTGCTTCTGAGGATGAGCTTCGTGCTATCCGAGAGCATAGAGTCTACGAGCTTGTCGACCTTCCTCTTGGGAGGAAGGCTATTCAGGTCAAGTGGGTCTTTCGCAAGAAAGTGAAGCCGGGTGGCTCACTAGAACGCTACAAGGCCCGCTTGGTCGTCAAGGGGTACTCTCAGATTGAGGGCGTCGGTTACACTCACACTTTTGCCCCTGTCAACCGCATGACCTCAGCTTGAGCTGTGTTCGGTGTAGTAGCTCAGCATGACTGGGAACTGCACCAGATGGACATGAACAATGCAGTCCTCCATGGCTCTCAAGATGAGGAGAATTATGTGGCTCAGCCACCAGGCTTTGAGGATGGTGACAAGGTGTGGCACTTGCGCAAGTCCTTGGACGGCCTCAAGCAGTCTCCGCGGTGTTGGAACCAGGAGATCACCGGCACTTTGACTCGTGTGGGATATGTACAGAGCAAGGCAGATCCCTATCTCTTCATCCTACCGACACCCGAGCGGTTCACCACCATCCTGGTCTATGTCGATGACCTTCTGATCGCGTCTCCGTCCCTGGAGGCCATGAAGGAGGCCAAGCCTGTCCTTCAGACTGCGTACAAGATGAAGGACCTCAGTCCTGCATCGGTGTTTCTTGGTATGGAGATCGTGCAAGATCGCAGGCGTCGGACACTGTTGCTGCATTAGGCCCAATATGCACGAGTCGTGGGGGAGCGTTGCAACGACCTCCTTGGTGCAGTGCCCAGCGCTTCCACACCTCTTACACCTGATGGACAGGATGCCCTGAAGGTGGATGATCCCACACAACTGGGGGAGACAGTGGACGTGACCTTGTACCTCCGTCTCATCGGATCTCTGATGTACCTGGCCACTACCACACGTCCTGACATCACTTTCGCCGTCAACCTCCTTGCTCAGTTCTCGCAGGCTCCACATGCCAGAGCCCTTCACGCGGCTGTGCGAGTGGTGCGGTACGTGGTCTCCACGCCGTACCTCAAACTCTCTTTTCGTCGGTAGTGTTTGATGGTCCTTGACGGCTACACTGACAGCGACTGGGCCTGGAGCTCAGATGGACGCAGCCGTATTGGCTACGTGTTCTTGCTCGGTGGTACCGCTCTATCTTGGCGTAGGGGGAAGCAAGGATGCATCGCACGTAGCTCTTTGGAGGTAGGGTACGTTGCTTTGGGCGCAGGGGCTGCTGAGGCTGTACGGCTGTAGTGCCTGTTTCTTGAGCTTGGTCAGTCAGTACCCGCCATTGTTCTTCATTGCGACAACCAGAGTACTCTCGCCATTGCAGAGAACTCCGGTGTCTTTCACGCTCGCACGAAGCACATTACGGTTGAGCATCACTTTGTGCGTGATCTGGTGGAGCGACACGTGATTTCCGTCATGTGGGTTGGCACTGACATTCAGTGTGCTGATTTCTTGACGAAGGCACTTGCCCGCGGAAAGTTCCTGGTGGCCATTCGTTCTGTTGGGCATCGTCCCATGCTAGAGAGTGGTTGAGTGTGGGATGTGTATCCGAGTCCCGTCTGTTTTACACACACTATTGTACTTGTCCCAGTGTTGCACGTGTATGAACATGCGTACCATCGGGTCATGGGGGAGTGTTGTGATTTGTGACGTTCTGGTACAGTCTACTGTGACCACTCGGCCGTGTCCATACTTATGCAGATCCCTAAGGCAGGCCCTGGTGACACCGGTGCAACGACTGGCGGCAGACTACCAGCTTGGAGCTGGCCGACTACCGTTCCAGAGCCCCGGACACTGCCGGGACTTCTTGTTGTTTTTTTGTGCAACTTGCAGGAGTTTTTCGGCGGACTGGCCATGAGTCCGATTTGCATATTTTTGCATTGTGTGTCCACTGTCTGATGATGGATGCATGCATGTGACCAGTCGTAGCATCCGTCTTGTGATACTGTACGTCTAGGTTCAGACAGCGTAGCATTTTGACATGTGTGCGCAGTGTTATGGCCAAAACAGTGGTTTTTGGCCTGTTTTAGGACAGCTCTTGGACCGCCGCGTGCAACATCCGCCGTGCGCCGCGGCAGGTGTTTATGCCATGGACCTGTCATTCGTCATTCCTCTCTGCAAATGCTATTGAAGCATTCAGAAACTTTGCCTTGTTTCCCCTAGCCAAACTCTTGCCGTTGCGTGCACGACTTGTGACTGTCGTCAACGTCTGATCAGGCACTGACGCCTGGTCAACGGGAGTGTTGCTAGGAAGCTTCCTTGCATCTTCTCAATGCCATGGACCTGTTGTTTGTCATTTCTCTCTCCAAATGCTTTTGAATCATTTTGACACTTTGCCTTGTGTCTCCTAGCCAGGCCCTTGCCGTTGTGTGCACGACTTGTGACTGTCGTCACCGTCTGACCAGGCACTAACGCCTAGTCAGTGGCTATGTCGCTAGGAAGCTTCCAAACATCTTCTCATGGTATCAGAGCGGTGAGACACTTCTCGCCGAGTTGCGCGAAAGAGACGCAACAGAGCAGTAGTAGTGAGCGTCACCGCGGTTGCCGATCCACAGGGACCTACCAACTATTGGTTTGTGTCCCACAGTTCTGTTGTGACCTTAGGCCTCGCTGCACGCTTGCCGCACTGACGCAGGGTGATTGATGTTGGAGTGACACTGGCGCTGATGTCACCGTTCACGTGGTGCCGGCTCACAAGGAGACCGTCTAGAGTCACACTCACAGGGTGCATTAGGATTGCCTAAAGCACAGGCCTGCATAACCAGAATTATTGTTGACACTAGGATAGCCCAGATGCTACTTTCTAGGTTGCATGTTGCTGACAATCTTGGATAAAGAGACCAGTGGAGGGTCAGGCTCGAGATCGGGCAAATGGGGAAAACCCACGATTGCTGGTGGGCTCGCTAGCCACCCGATCGTGGGGAGTGAGCTCTTGCTCCCCCCCGTCGCCTCTCTTGCTCGTTACTTCGCGTGTGTTCTCTTACGCTCATGACTCAACAGTCGAGCATCCATGGCGTTTGATGTCTAGCGTGCTTGGCTCATCCTTCCTACTTCCCTCCCTCTCTCCGTCACTAGGATCCTTCATCCACTGGTATCATAGTAGTGGAGAGAGAGGGCATTCCGCTCGCGAATCGAGTACTCGATCTTAGTGTGCGGCCGATCTCCGTTGCCACGGGCGCTTTCGCCACCGTTTCTGCCACGTGAAGACACCCGCGAGTGTGTCACCTTTCCGCTCCCGCGGGATTGCTCGCATCTGCAAGTGCTGCAGATATGCAGCTGCCACATCTACGGTAGCAGCTTCAACAGCAGCACCGTCCTGAGTCGCAGCATTCTTAGCCACGTTCGCTGCAACTACAACAGCACCAGCTGCACTACGGAGCGAGCACTTGCAACTGCGGAGCCAACACCACTAGCCACTGCTGCCGCCACATTCAATGCAGCAGCAGGAGCAACTGTGGCTCCGCAGACACGCACCCACAGCAGCAGCTCCAGCTACTGCTACAGGTCCCGTTGTTACAGCCAGAGCAACTACAGCCACGGACCTAGGGTCTAGCACACCTAAGCTCCCGCAGCAGCAGCACCAGGCTTAGCCTCGGCGACGTCAGCATGCACAGCTGCACTTGCAGACTGGAGTGTAGGTGTAGGTGCAGCTAAGGGCCCTCTGTAGCAGCGTTGTTTGTCGTAGCAGCCGCGGCTGCCACAACAGCCGCACTATAAGCAATCGTAGGCACAGCAGCCTCAGCAGCTACATCCCAAGCAGTTGCATTCTATGCAACAGCAGCCGCTTACAATTGTAGCAACTGCATTTAAAGCAGCCACAGCCAAAGTAGCAACAACAGTTTTTCACCGTAGCAGCTGCACTCTAAGCCGCCGTATAAGTGCGAGTACAGTCACTGCATTGCCTCAACCGCATCAGCAGCAGCTGTCGCAGTTTAAATCACGCTACAACAAGAAGTTCCAGTGCAGCAGTGCCACACGTTGCGGTACCCTTCGTGCCTCTGTGCTGCCGGTGCTGCCGCCAGCTTCACTACTCCACCGTTGCGGTGGTGCGGCAGCTTCAACGCTAGCGAATCGTGACAGTCCAAGCGCGTTCCCTGATGGAGTGATGCTCCTCACCATGGCAGGAGTGACTCCAAAAAGGAACACAAAAAAGACAATCCGTAGTGGCTTAGTGGTTAATGGTGTCAACGTATAGAGGCAGGGGCCCGGGTTCAAGTCCCACAAGATGAATCTCTGTCCTGCCTCAAGGGAGGTGGAAAATAGATGCCAGGAAGCTAGCTCAACCTCTAGAGTTCCTCTTTAAGTTTCTAGAAGGCCAGAAGAGGGTCCAGGAAGGTGGCACGCCTTCTAGAACAAGTGACTTGTCCTACAAGGCATCTAGAAGTGTCTAAGTCTTCTGGAAACCTTCCCTCATACTAGAAGCAAGCTGAGGAATCTAGGAAAGGGCAGAAGCTTCTAGAGGAAGGAAGNCTCAAGGGAGGTGGAAAATAGATGCCAGGAAGCTAGCTCAACCTCTAGAGTTCCTCTTTAAGTTTCTAGAAGGCCAGGAGAGGGTCCAGGAAGGTGGCACACCTTCTAGAACGGGTGACTTCTCCTACAAGGCATCTAGAAGTGTCTAAGTCTTCTGGAAACCTTCCCTCATACTAGAAGCAAGCTGAGGAATCTAGGAAAGGGCAGAAGCTTCTAGAGGAAGGAAGGGATGCCTTCCTAGGTGGGAAAAGGACAGCCTACCAAGGGCCACTCTAGAAGCCATAGAATCTGCTAGGGAGCTCCAATTTTGGCATGCTTTGGTGTTCTGGAAAGCTTAAATCAGTGGCTATAAAATGCCACTGCTTCTGAGCCTTGTTCAATTTTTCTTTCCCAGTCAATTGAGGCAAAAACTGTTGCCACGCTCTCTGACCAATTTTCTGCCATCCTTGGATCCATTTGCCTCCATAGTTTAAGTCTCTCCAAAAACAGCTGGTGGTGTGAACCAGCTACTGGTAGGGACCCTCTAGGGTGCACACTCACCCTCAGGCCAACAAAGGGTCATGGGCCCATGCCTATTGGGGTTCAAAGCCAGCTTGATTTCACGCTTCCAACAGCAAGACATGGCCACCAACGAGCAAGAGAGCAGTCGCGCTGTCCTTAAGTGTGATGGGACAGGCTTTGCCTTGTGGAGGTGGCAGTTTGAGGTCTTCCTGGACAACAAGGGACTGCTTGAGCTTGTGAAGGGTGATGAGACTGCTTCGACGGATACTGCAATGGCTGAGGTAAAGGAGGCATACAAGAAGCGCAACAAAAAGGCGTTGGCGCTCCTTGTGTCCGCGTGATGCCCGCCACAACTTGGGCACATCCAAGGATGCACCCTGGCCACATAAGCATGGTCAAAACTATGCTCCATCTACCACTCGAGCAACCTTGCCAATCAGCTCTTCGTCTTCAAACAACTCGTCACCCTCCGAGCCAATGAAGGCTACAACGTCATGGAGATCATGCATCAGATCGAGTCGCTCGCAGCGGAGTGCGTGGCCACGGGTTGGGAGGTCGACTCTCAGTTGCAAGCTATGATCCTCCTTCTGGCCTTGCCGGACAGTTAGAGTCGCATGATCACAGTCCTTGGTGGCTGGACTTTCGACGAGCTGAAGTACCTGAAGGTTGCTGAGTACGTGCGCAATGAGTGGATGCGACGTGGCGGTTGAGAGAGTGCAGCCGCATCAAGTTCAGCTTACACGGTTCATCCTCAAAGTGGAGACCAGGTGACAAGTGGAAGGGTGCCAAACAGGGCACCAAGAAGGATGACAAGAAGGAGGAGTGCTTCAACTGCGGCAAGGAGGGCCACTACGCGCGCAACTGTCCCAAGAAGAAAAGAGATCGGTCGCAGCAGGGCGGGAAGAAAAATGAGCACGCCCTTATAACGTACGGCTCCACCAACTTGAAGGATCCGGGAGTTGCCGTCATTGACTCTGGATCAGGCCGCCACACGCAATGCAACAAGGCGGCATTTGTCACCTACGGCGCCTCGGAGAGACGCATGACGGTGGCCAATGGAAAAACAGAGGTGGCCGCCGGTGAGGGTAACGTCCGCATTGAGTCAATTTTGGATGGCAAACCTGCTCTCCGTCAGCCGCCTTACCGACAAGGAACTTGAGGTGCTCTTCACAAAGAAGGAGGTCGTCATCTGCAAGGAGGGCAAAGGTGAGGTGATTGTGCGTGCCATGAGGGAGGACGACTTGTACCGGCTACGCGCGAAGATCCTCAACAGCCGGGCGGGGTCCAACGCCGCCAATCTTGCAACGAAGGATGGAGGAGACCTGGACCTATGGCACCGTCAACTCTGCCACATTTCTCCATCGACAGTGAAGGAGATGGCTAAGAGGGAAGTGGTGCGGGGTCTCCAAATCAGTGGCCTTGATGGAACCAAGGAGACCGTGTGTGAGCCATGCATCATTGGCAAATCAACGCGGCAGCCGTTTGTGGCCAAGGGGACACGTGCATCGGCAAAACTGGCCATGGTACACACAAATGTGTGTGGACCGCTTGAGAGCTCCATCGGCGGAGCTCGCTACTTCCTCACCTTCATCGATGACCACAGCCGGAAACTCTACCTCTACCCAATGAAGCGGAAGAGCGAGGTCCTTAAGTGCATGCAGGAGTTTGTGGCAGATGTGGAGCGGCAAACAGAGTTGAAGGTGAAGGCGTTCCGGAGTGACAACGGCGGTGAATATGCGGGGTGCCTTGGGTGGATGAAGAGCAAGGGGATTGAGTGACAGAAAACAACTCCACACTCCCCACAACAGAATGGCGTCGCAGAGAGAGCGAATTGCACAATCCTTAACATGGTGCGATCCATGTTGAGCGACATCGGCCTTACACAACGGTATCGGACGGAGGCAACAAGGACATCAGCGTACATTATGAATCTCATGCCGACGAAGCCGTTGAAGGACAAGGAGAGCAAGGCGTGGAAGACGCCACAAGAGGTGTGGAGCGGGAGGAAGCCGGAGGTGGGTCACCTCCGCACATTTGGTTGTGTTGCACATGCGATGGTGTAGGCACGTGAGGGACGGAGCAAGCTGGAACCGCACACCCGCCGGTGTATTTTCCTTGGATATGAGAGAGGAAGCCAGGCGTACCGGCTCTTTGACCCAAGGAGGAAACAGATTGTGCGGAGTCGCGACGTCACGTTTGAGGAGAAAAGCCGTTGGACAGACAAGGAGGCATGTCTGTCCAAGAGGGAGGAGTGGATGCCACTCCTTGAGGGGGAGATGCCGGAGGACGTGAATAAGGGTGACGTCCTTGCATCACCACCAACCGGAGAGCATCGCCTAAGGGATGGGAAAGCGGTAGAATTTGTTCCGGCCAGTTTGGATGAGGAATTCGAAGCACCGGAGATGGACGTGGAGGCGGGGTGTTGACCAATGTCGCCAAGATATCCAAGAGAGGGGGAGCAGGCGCTTGGAGGGAATGGCGCCGAAAGTGGACAGTAACAACAACAACCGCCTCAAGAGCCCCGCACGAGCAGCCGTGTGCAAAGAAAGACTAAAAGGTACGATGCCAATAAGGGCATCTGGACTGGGTTCGCACAAGTCTTCTTCACGCAAGAGGAGCATGAAGGAGGCACTGCACCAGAAGGATGGGGCTGAGCTGGAGGGAGCAATAAAATGAAAGCTTGCCTCCCATGAGGACAAAGGCTCCTCAGTTGCAGGTTGAGCATGGACGAATGCCATGGGTGATGCGCAAGGGGAACATTGTTGGAGTGATGCTCCTCACCATGGCAGGAGTGACTCCAAAAAGGAACACCAAAAAGACAAGCCCTAATGGCTTAGTGGTTAATGGTGTCAACCTATAGAGGCAGGGGCCTGGGTTCAAGTCCCACAAGATGAATCTCTGTCCTGCCTCAAGGGAGGTGGAAAAGAGATGCCAGGATGCTAGCTCAACCTCTAGAGTTCCTCTTTAAGTTCCTAGAAGGCCAGGAGAGGGTCCAGGAAGGTGGCTCACCTTCTAGAACAGGTGACTTGTCCTACAAGGCATCTAGAAGTGTTTAAGTCTTCTGGGAACCTTCCCTCATACTAGAAGCAAGCTGAGGAATCTAGGAAGGGGCAGAAGCTTCTAGAGGAAGGAAGGGATGCCTTCCTAGGTGGGAAAAGGACAGCCTACCAAGGGCCACTCTAGAAGCCATAGAATCTGCTAGGGAGCTCCAGAGCTAAATTTTGTGTTCACCAACCTGATGTCCCATGTGAGGCAAAGCTGACGGACTTCGACCGTGATTGTCAGTTGCAGCGACTAGCCACTGAAGGGGCAACCCGTCGATGCAATGACCTTGACAAGGCATTGAAGAGTGTAGCCCAAGTGCAGAAGTAGCGGCGATCACGACGGGCTGTAGGTATTGATGCCATCGCTAGTGGTAGCGAGGAATTGCCTACCTCAACAACATTGGAGACGGTCATGAACATGCCCTTCCTCTACAGTGTAGAGATGTTCTGAAAGGGTGTGAAGTTGACCGATCAGCTAAATCGCATGGAGCACGTTCTAAGTGTCCACAAGGCTCCACTCAATCAGCGGGGCAATCTTGCCACGATGTAGCTTGAAGACAAGCTCTTCAAGTATGTAGTCAAGGAGTGGGATATGCAGCAGCCATACCTTGAGTGGCATCCCATGCCATGGGAGACCTTTTGTGCCATCATGCGCAGGAAGTCTACCCAACGTGAGGAGGCACAACGTGCCTTCAAGATCGAGGACATTAAGCATCTAGGTAGCTCGATTGATGCTCACTTAAGCGAGTTCGCCACCCTCGTGGAGGAAGCCAGAAGCTTCACCGAGGGCGATGGGACGCAGATCTTCAAGTACCCAGAGTGCCTCCTACTTGAGTACATGTGTGATAGTCTTTCCAGCAAGAAGCTTAAGGAATATATCACCAAAACGGCAACCGGTGAGCCTTGGACAAGGTGGATGGCATTGTAAGACTAGATGAGTGAAATGTATTTGGCAAACCCACAGCACTACTCGTTTGCAGAGCCAAACATGTATGCACAGCAAGGCCGCGACATGCGCATGGATGTCGCGGTAGGGGCAACCGGGCAGTGAGGCGGAGCCAAGGGCAAATAGTGTACAAACCCTCTAGTCCAGAAGATTGGCGGACACAAGACCCTAGACCATAAGTTCAGCCATAGTAATGATGACCTATAGGCGGCGCATGAGCATCATAACAAAGCCTCCCACAATAGACTCTGCCACAAGTACATGTCGCTTGGCCATTTTAGGGCTCAATGCCCTGAGGCTATTGGTGGTGGACAAGAGACCGCAACATTAGCTGCAACAATAGAACCTCATGGGGATGGTGTAGCAAGAGGTCACAGACAAGGCCGTGGACATGGCCGAGGTCGTGGCAAAGGAGCGGCTATGGAAACGGGCATGGCTGTGATGCGGGTTTTCCTCACCCCTGAGTGACGTTACTTGGGACCACTTAAGGGTACAAATTGATCACGATTGTGTGTTCATGTTTTTATACAAGGGTGTTGAACAATTTTAGTTTTTTTTTACGAGTGCTAACTTCTCTATTGCTTTATCCCCTCTTGTTGAACCTCGTTCTACACTTGCTGACCATCATTACGCACTAAACCTTGCATCTTTGGACAAGATGCATGATCAAACATACTTAGTGGTGGCGACACCAACCACTGTGCAAGAGTTGTGAGATGTAGTCATTGAAGCAAACACCCTCAAAGCAGAGAATTCAACCATGTTCTCGGCACCTTTGGTTTGTGATTTTGACCTAGTCGAA
>SZWC01003580.1:136937-147330 GCA_023375785.1 Penium margaritaceum
GGACAAGATGCATGATCAAACATACTTAGTGGTGGCGACACCAACCACTGTGCAAGAGTTGTGAGATGTAGTCATTGAAGCAAACACCCTCAAAGCAGAGAATTCAACCATGTTCTCGGCACCTTTGGTTTGTGATTTTGACCTAGTCAAATATAAGGGCTGGAAGGTGCTAGCCAAATTCACACATTCCTACAAAATGTGGTCTCAAGTGGGTAAGCCATGGGAGTTCCAGCACCCACCGTACAGATTTCGTGTTTGTCACAAACTCGGGTTGCTATCGTCAAGCCTGTTCACTCGGATGAGTGGAGGTAATACTACGATACGGTTTAAAGGACACCTAACTGGTGCTCCCTGAACGTACTAGCCAACATTAGAGTAGATAACGTATTTGTTAGCCTTTGCATTACCCGAAAAATTAACTTGAAGTACGAGCCATCAAATGGTGCATTTGCCTTAAGGGACAACGGTATAATACCCGTGACAGATACATGTAAGTGAAGTTTTGTATTAAATGGTACGCATGGAGTGTCACGTTGAAAGTAGTAAACCTTTTTCACCCATTTGATATGGTGCTAGGCGATCTCTCACTACGTGAAAACAAAGCTTTCGATCCTTTGAAAGGGAAATCATCACTTTATAATGATTTCAAGTATAAAAATGTCACCGACACGACTCAAGATCCATGTCGACTTGTCTGCGATGCAAATAAAGAGACGTGTTCAACGAGGTTTTTGATACTTCTTGGCTCAACTACAGAAAGTGGAGAACGACATAAAGGAAGACACGCCACAAGAGATCAAATGTCTATTGGCGATGTTCTCTCATGTATTTCAAGACCCATCGATCAAGCTTCCACTGGAACGACACATGGGCCACACGATTCCACTGCAATCGGATGGGAATCCTCTACTCAAACCCATGTACCGCCTCTGTCTGGTAGAGAGGTAAGAGGCCGAAAAATATCTCAAAGCGTACCTTGCAAAGGGGTGGATAGAGCCAAGTAGCTCGTTGTATAGTACACTGACTCGTTTTGTCAACAAAAAGGACGATGGTTCATGCATGTGCGTGGACTACCGAGCACGAAAAAAGCTGATGGTGAAAAGTCAATTGCCCTCACCGTGGATCGAGGACCTGTTTGACTAAATCCAAGGGGAAAGGGTCTTTTATTCCTTGGATTTGTCTCAAGGGTACCATGAAATACGCATTACGAAAGATGATGTCCCCAAAAACGCGTTTTGAACGCACATGAGACGCTATTGGTTTTCAAGTTTTGTGCTGCGGGCTAACGAATGCCCCGGCAGCATTCCAAGGAGAAATGAAGTGAATGCTTGCTAAGCAACTTGGCCAGTTTGTTTTGATTACCTGGACAACATCCCCCAAATCCATGGAAGAGCACATAAAACACCTGCACGAGGTCCTCACGATCCTTTGGGGACAGAATTTCCGTGCAAAAGTGAGCAAGTGCGAGTTCCACAAGATGAGCTCAAAAACCTTTGACACATAATCGGCAAGGACGGTATCCACGTCGACCCTCAAAAGGTCCAAGCCCTTGTGGACTGGCCACACCCAGAAAATGTTGGGCATACTCGGTCTTTTCTCGGCCATGTAAACTATTTCCAATGGTTTACCCTGCTGCCACATGAATTTGTGACAATGTCATTGTTTTTTAAATGAATTTATGTATTCGTGTGCGAGTGGAACAAATTTATAAGTTCTGTGTGTAATTTATCAATTATCCATAGACCAGTTTGAGCTTCTGCAATAACTAATTCAAAAGTGCGCTTTATTGCTCCCCACACGTGATTGCGAAGGAAGTTTCTGACCCATATTCCACGTTTTTAATGCACAGCCTATGGAATATTGAGCACGCTCCTTGAAATCTTGCTCTTTTTGTGTACGGTTTGCAAATGTTGTTTTGTAATAGTGTGCAAACTCAGTAGCATTTCAAAAACAAAAATTGTGTGCGACCCCTAAATTGTTTAAATGCACAACTTCTTGTGGCACTAGGGTATGCAAGGGTATTTGACCCTGGAAGCGTCGCTAGCCAGGCTCACGTGAAAAGATGCGCATTGGGATTGAGCTTTTGACTACAAGGTGGCTTTTCTCAAAGTCAACAAGCTTCTATCCACATCGCTTTTCTTAGCTATTCCCGACCCATCGCAACCGTGGGAGGTGCGATATGATGCGTCAGTAGTAGGAATTGGAGTATTCCTCATGCATAATGGTTACCCAGTTGTGTCTGAGAGCCAGAAGCTCATCCCTGCCGAGACGCAGTATACAACTGGGGATCAAGAGCTTCTCGCGGTGGTATTTTCTTTCAAAATGTGATGTTACCTCAAGGGCGCTAAAGGGGATGTGACAGTCATGACCAACCACAATCCCATTGGTGTTTTTCCAAACGTAACCGAACATGTCAAGACGACATGCACGTTGGAGCAAATACTTGAGTTGATTCTTGCTCACATGGGAATATTGGTCTGAACGCATCAACGTGGCCGATCCATTGAGTTGACAGCTAATGGAATTTTAAGCAAGCTCCGAGGTCGGCGGGAATTTTATGGCCATTGTGACAGTAATAGTGCAAACACTAGAGCCCCCTGCACCTCTCTAGAAACCACCTCGAGGGGTTATCCACTACAAAAGTTCTATAAATAGGATCCAGATGGAATACTACGTAGATTCCTGGTTTCAAGACTCTTGGAATCAAGACACTCGCTGATTGGTGGAGGCCGCACGAATCTTTTGGCATGGAGAACAAGTTTTTGGGCAAAACTCGGGAGACCTTCAAGCAGCTATTATCTCCTACTTTCACGACCTGCCGGTCGTAGGTCATGTGGAACCTTGAAAGACCGGACAGGTATTCTCGGACCACTATTGGTGGCCAAGATAGGGTGTACATGTTCATTGGTATTGCATGGCATGCAACCCATGTCTTCGTGATAAGGCTAGTATCAAAAATCCTAATAGACTCCTCCAACAGCTTCCCATCCCTGGAACTCCGAGGGAGTGTGACAACATGGACTTCATTACTGGTCCTCTAGATATGGCCCATGGCCACAATGTAATACTAGTGGTTATGGATCTTCTGACGTAGATGACATAATTCATCCCTACAACAACTGGCGTGAAATCAAAGGAGACCGCGTGTCTATTCTTTGAGGGTGTCATAAATTACCATGACTTGTCTTTGTGCATTATCTCCGTTCAAGATAGAAAGTTTGCTAGTAAGTTCTGGAAAACGATGCACGAGTATTTTGACAACGAGTTGCAAATATCGATAGCGTTTCATTTTCAAACTGATGGACGAACAGAGCGCATGAACTGCACTCTGGAGAGTATGTTCCACATGTACATGGACCTTGCCATGAATGACTGCGATGAATTCCTCGCACCGACAAATTTTGGGCTGAATGACTCAGTGAACGACACTACATAGTTCACATTGTTTGTATTGAACAGTGCTGGGCATCTAGAGGTGCCCTCTTCATTGATGAAGTGTGGTAGTAGAAGAGGACAGGTTCGTTCTGCTCAAGCCTTTACCAAGCGCATAAACTCCTTGTTATTGGAGGTGAAGGGTCACCTTCAAACTGCTCAGCAACGAAAAAAGGCATATGCAGACAAAAGTTTCCGCGAGGTCTTGTTTGACACATTGGTGACAAAGTGTTGCTTAGCACTTGGAATCTTTGGCTGAAGTTACCATGAGCACAAAAACAAATACCAAAGTGGTTTGGGCCATTTTTCGTTGTTGTACGCATCAGGTCAGTGGCATACCGATTACTGCTTCCTTTGGGGATGAAGATACATGACGTGTTTCATGTGAGCCTGTTGGCTCCAAACACGGCAGAAGAAACCATTCGGCCACCACCAACAGTCCGTCCTGCCTATGGCCAGTACAAAATTCTTTGTCTACTCTAGCACTAAGAGTGTATACTCCGATTGCTGGTTGGTAGGGAAACCTCGTTCATTAGGTCGGATGTGGACCTCAACATTACTCCTGGAAGCCCGAATCTCGGTTGCCCACAGGGGTGGTCAGCGAGTACTAGAGCAAGCTGGCAGCTCGCACAGATTGACGCACGCCATGGGGCATTGCCTGAAAAGGAAAACAACATTATCGCAAGGCAGCATTCATGGATTGTGACCATACAAGGTTGGGGACGCCCAACATGGTTGTCGCGCGGACGCTCCCCCCTAAAGTGGGAAGGCCACTTGCCGTGCTGACCAACAAGCTGTAGGTTGGGTTGAAGTGCAAATGCATGTATTCACGTGTGGCTGGTGATTGAAATGATTAATTTTGTTTAACAGCATTGACGACTCACTATCGGGCACTCTCACTTGTGGTCATGAACCGGGACGGTACATAATGAGTGGGGAGGAATGTAGCGGGAGGGTCAGTTTGGCCCTCCCACCTAGCATTAGTAAGGGAGTGGTTTGCAAGCACCCCATGCTAATGGGATGGCTGGCCGGTAGCCAGCCATGTGCTGGCCGCCGGTCGGCTAGCGGCCGGCCGGCTAGGTGGCCGGCAACCGGTCACATGACCGGCCGGCCACCCATCGGCAAGCCACGAGCCGCCGATCGAGTTGGTGGCTTGATCGGTGCCTAAGAGGCTAAGGCTTGTGGCCTTGTGCCCTTGCCTTTCCGTGGCCTCATTGCCAGCAAGAGTGAGGAAGGATGAAGATTAGAGTGTGAGCAGGAACGAGGTGCATACGAGAGAAGCCGGTCTAAAATTGACGATCGTGCATCGCACGTGACGATTTTGCGCCGACGTGTCAAGAACAAAACTCGAGTTTGTCTACGTGAATCAATGAGTTTCAAAACTGGAAAACTCATGCAAAATCATGAGTTCAAGCTAATACCCCCTCGTTTTGGAATCAGAACGAGTAAGCGAGGTATAAACAGAAATGGGCCTCCAAATACTTGAAACATTCAAGTCTCCCTGCATGGGTCCTTAATGATGATTGCCCCCAAGAGTGACAGAGAGGGAAAAACCCCTCTAGTGATTTCTGCACACCATGTTGTGAAATGCATTGACGACCCATGTGAAGGAGCTCGAGACACTGGCATTGCATTGTGTGAAGGATGCATATGTCTCCTCGTCCACTTGCACGACTAGTGGAAGAGGTACATGTCTTCATAGATATTTTTCACTTCCTTCATGGCATAGGTTGAATATGCTGAATTGGAAAAGTTGATGACTTGGCATGACTTTAGGAAATCTAACATGTTCAAAGAAAGGTATGGGCCTGATGGCTCGGTCACCCGCGTTGCGCGCACTCTTAAGCTGGCATGTCCACGAGTCGATGTTTTCAGATGACATATCCATCTCTGAAAGAAATAAACAATGTATCCGACCCTTCCTCCCCATGCTCGATCAGTGACATACTCCGCTGATCGAGCATGGCTACAAGGGTCATGTGACCACCGCTCGATTGCGACCATCACTCCCTCACAAGATCGTGATGGATCGATGACCCTTTTCTTTACACGCAAACTCCTTTTTATGATTTAGGATTTTGTATGTTTCACACGGGTGGAGCCCGCGCAAAAATAAAATCCTCCATCCTGATAGGGGGTTTGTGCGTAAAAGAAAATAAATAAAAGGGTCATTGCTCCATTGCAATCGAACGAAAATGCCCATTTCAAATATTATACTATTTGTTAACGTCACGCAAGATACCCCTGGTTTGCAAAGAGAATGATTTCAAGCCCAACTCCTCGTTACATTCGGAGTCGAGGATTTCATTATCTGTGTGGGCATCTGCCGGGCCCCACAGTGGTGGGGTCCATCAGATTCCCTTTCATCGCATGGTTTTTTTTACCTCCCACGTAAACCCCTCCCTCGAACAATAACAAACACCTCAAAGTAAGGCTTTGCGATTGTTTGAGGAGCACTGTGACATCATCATCCCGACTTTGCATTTCATGTAGCGATGACATCTTGTTCGTGCGCTCTTTTTGTGGATACGCTGTTGCTTTTGTTTTTGCTTATGGATATAAATTATTTAAGGCTGGTCCATACTGGGCGTTCCGTTCCTCATTCATTAGGTGTGTTCATGCCATCATAGGATTTGGACATGATGGGTATCTAGTCGCTCTGTCAGAAAACAACACATGCATCTCATTAATGGCAAAGGAGCCGAGCTACTTAAGCTCCACGTTCATGCATTATTACCTTGAGATTTGAAGTATGCGGAACACTGTTCAACAAGGGAATTGACTTTGAGCTAGTGTTCCTCCAATCCTTCTTGACTGTCTACTTCTACCCTGCTTGTGCCTCTACAATAATCCGATGTACCTCTTTGCACAGGTTGCTAAATTTCTGTCAGGACTATCTATGGTGGGTGTAGTGCTCTAACTCTGCAAACACGCAAGGCTTATGAGAAAATCTATTTAAGATTTCCTCGAGGTAAAATACTGATGGTTGCAAAGGTCATGGAGTGGCATGCAAGCTCCATGGTCAACATGTTTCTGCTTGGACCACTAGATCGGATAAAGCTCACAATGGATGCTCGTGTGTGTCATTGTCAGATTACACTATAGTAGCAAGTCGTGAGCTCCCACTAGAATAAAATGAAAAACTTCCCAGCTTAGTGTTTGTGATTGTGAATAGTACATCATACTTGAACATGGTAGAATGATGGAATGATTGTGACTTCCCCTCAATGGCAAAAGTTCTAAATGACAGTATGAAGTGGGAAATTTGGAGAAGCAGTCTACAAACATGATGGTAATGTAAAACCCCAATTTTTTTTTCAATGACAGGTATCCCACGACACAAAGGAGATTCTGCAGAAATGCTACTACTTCCCTTGAAGTATTATGTCGTGAGCTTCTTTAGACTCTTGTCAACATGGCCACTTGGATCCGTATTGTGGCACACCTCTATGAGCATTTGTCCTAGCTTGTAACTAATTTACATGATTACCTAGCCCGAGAATCACTAGTATGTTCATGTTTCGGCACAAAGGGAGTATCTGAGTTAAATAATGATATCGGCTTTGCACATGAGTGGGCTGGTATCTCAAATGTGGGAGTGGCCATTCACTGTGGCAAGGAAATGATCATGGATAAGTGGAGAAATTGGTTGAATAAATTCAATCGAGTTCAGGAGGAGAACGGCGAGAAGTTGGGTAGTGTAAGAGGATTGGATAGGATGTACAGATGACAAGACATTACTTTGAGTGCAATTGTTGCATGTGTTAAAATTCATGGTGTAAAGAGATGGAATCTCCACATCCGATTTGTTTTTCAGGGTGATGTTGTTGAAGGATCAGTGGGTTTGATAGGCTCCTCTACTCACATGATGCCACTTGGTTATTGTGTTTGAGATGGTCATAAGTGTGGAAAGTTGGGTACATGTTTTCAAGAACAACAATATGGCAAGGGTTTTTTTTCTTAATTAATTGTTAGTCCGAATTATAAGATGTATACTAGAAGTTATACATTGACATCATCCTTCTCAGGATAATGAACCATTAATGGCTTTCCCGGTACAAAACATGTAGTGCCAACATGGACCTTTTGCATTCCCAAAGCTATTCACAACCTGATGAAGCCAATTGTTTTGTATTTGTATCATGGTCCATCTTCAGAGTGCTCATCTGAGCCATTGCTTCCAATCTGTGAGTGAACGCGTTTCTTGGATTTGTTCTTCCAAGCTAGTACTTGATGCTGTAATGAAAGTCATATTGATTGAAATCCACCCAATTTGTCAACGGGTGAAATAATTCTACTTGTATAGATGTTTGACGGCATGCAATTAGTGATAAATATGCATCATCAACATATGAAGAAGCACCGCCATGTTTCAAACATGAATGCAACCACCAATGTCTCTTTATGTGCACTACATTGATCATCTGTTGTCCGGACATTTTTTTCCCAAATAGACACGATTCATTAATATCCACTACTACTATCTCGATGCAGAAAAATGCCCATCTTTCTCTCCAATGCATAAGAGGCCATGAATAACTCCACAATTGGATTTATACATTGCAGACCAAACGTCAGGGTAATATAACTTCAAAAGATACCAATGCCAACCTTATCTCACTAATCGGGTTTTCATCTAAATGAAACAGCGACACCAAAACTCTAAATGATATGATTGTAGTTGTTGGAAAACCCAAAATACACTTTGATGTACCAGACAATGATTAGAGTTAGCCAAATAAATACGACTACTCTGAATTCTGAGTCTATGCTTGTGTTTCAATAGCCGAGTATGTTGATCAGAACCTGAATACAATAGTGACCAAAGCCCTTATCGGATAGTGTTCTGCATTTTCCTCGTTAAAAGTTTATCAGGACTTTGTCAAGATATTCATTGTGCTCCACCATAGTATAGCTGTACCTAAAAAATGTTCTAGGTGCACCGTGAAAAAGAAAGAGTAAAAAAACAAGATACTATTAAAATTCATTGCTCGTACCCAATAAAACCATGAGGGTGCTTGTAGGCTTGAGAGGGACAAATCGCAAACAAAAGAGAATTCACCTATTGATGTCATAAACATATGTGGGGATCTTGTGATAGCAGCTTGTACATCAGGACTGGTAATTATCTTGTTTCCTCAAAATTTGTCTAAGGTTTCATATTGGGGTAGAAAGGCATGGCGAATCTTTTGGTGGTGATGCTAAATGCTTCAAAATCTACATGATTTTCTTTCTTTTCATTTTCATGACAATGGAAAAATGCTAGATTTGATCATGTGGAAGAGCAAACAAGGAGATACTAGTGGTTGCATTAGTTCTTGTGATGTTCCCCTCCTGCAAGATTTCACGTGGATAGGGCATAAGTGGGTTCATCATTCAGATAATTTGTTACCAAGTCCACATTCTTTTGTCTGTACGAATATCGAGGTTGTAGTTGCTACAAATCACTTAGCTTCATCCACCTCTTCTACTTCCACCTCTATTGATTCCTTTCATCCCCACCATATGATTGTGCTGGTGCTACTATTACTCCATGAGAGAGAATTTATCTTTCTTGTCACTTGATGTATAAACTCCACAGGTAATGTCCACTTGTGGAATGTGATAGTGAAGGAAATATTGTCCAATGAACATTTTATTGTTACTTTATAAACAAGAACTTTGTAGATTCATGTCAGATAGTTGTAAAATTTCTATTTAGAGTGATTATTGAAGCTAATACTCTCACAACCACTGCTCTAAAGAGCTTTCCCCCATACATCACTGGTTAATTCTTCAAACACAACTTCGAAACCATCTCATTACTCAATAATGTTTTAGAGGACCTACCATGTAGTAACACTTCTAAAGTTGTTTTACATATGGAACCTATGTGGTATCACCATTTGGCCATCCTCGTGATTTTTCGTGAACCAATTGATCTCACAAAGCCTTGTAGATTCAAAGCAATTGGTTGATGTCAAATTTCTAACTACATAAGAACTCCGGAATCTACTTCTGGATGTTAGATTTTCATACTTCAAGGGATCTCTTTCATTTCCTCTTCCTTTTACCCTGTAGTTGAAGATTGTAACAATACCAAAGAAATTGACCGAGCATTGTCAATTCAGGAACAGCCATTTTTTGTGCTAGTTCATCGTTCCAATCTCCATTGGAGTGGAGTTATCTAGTGACATGGACTTCGCCAAAACAGAGGCCATGAATCTAATTATGCCAACTACTTGATCGCTACACCTCAGTAACCAAGTGCAATCAATCATTGTGCCCAGTGTGGTAGTTTATAGGAATGTATTACAGGTTTTAAACATTTTGATGGCATCGGAATCACCATGTTTTTTTGTTACAGTGAAGAAGAATTGAGTTGCTTTCAACATTGCCCCGATTGTTTATCCTCTAACTGCAACATGTTCTCATCCATGCAAGTGTGTTGTTGTATTCATTGTGTTCACTGTTGTGCACTTGAAACTTTATGTATGCATCCATAATGAATAATCATTGTCCATGCAAAGGCTTTACACTCTTATGGTGGAGCAAGAAATTCTTGCCACATTGGGTACATAAACTCAAGAGGTACTGTGCATGCTGAAAACTGTGCAAGACTGGTTTGGTGAATTGTTGATCAATCTTCTCTAGTACATTGATGACGTTGGATGTCCATTATGTCACATTATCAAACAGATAACATGAAACACAATAGTGAAGCCCCGAAAGCAAACTTCAATGGTTTTATATTGTCCCAAGCAATTGTGGAATAGAACAATAAGCTGGCCAGCAAGATCTCTACAATTTTTCATTTGTAATGGGAAAATGTGGAAAACCAAAGGAGGTTTTGATGCATCTTGTATTCACTTGAGTAATCATTATTCATCTCAACAAGTACTCCTTCTCGTGTGTGTGTGTGTGTGTGTGTGTGTGTGTGTGTGTGTGTGTGTGTGTGTGTGTGTGTGTGTGTGTGTGCGTG